>JABFEV010000959.1:0-40312 GCA_013618395.1 Fusarium domesticum | reverse complement strand
GATATCAATCAATTGATCAAATGGAATAGCCTGATCAAGGGCAATTCTAACATACTTTAAACCTCGATATCCCTTCAACTGTGTTAAGCCTCCCAGATGTACACCGCCCCACATCGCCCCTGTTATATGACCGGTACGTGAGGGGAACCTAAAGATGCATCATTAATGATGCACATTAAAATCACTATATAAATCATTTTAAATTAAACGATGAGCTCTCAATCAATACCTGCCGAGGCCCTCAATGCATATAATGACCGTAGCTTTATTGACGGAGATAACAGCCTCAAGAAAGGCTTTGGCGCCGGTCAGCAGCAATAAAAGGAGGCGTCAATCAATTTAAGGATCTCAGCATTGTGATGTCGCGATTTGTAACTCTAATTATTGTTGGGACTTCTACCACAGGCTAATTTAGGTAGAGAATGATGTACCTTTTATCCTTGCATTTTAATTGGGCGGATATCTCTGGCGTGACCTGGCGGGAGGCTTAACATAATTGAAGGGATAATAATAATAATTATTATTTTGTCGGGGATCAAAACAACACTATTACTACAACGCGGGTAGAGATAAAAGAACAAAACAAGAAGATCATAGACTTAACTTAGAATATATGACTTCAAGTAGCGAATTGATAAAACAAAATAGATAGAATAATTATCAATCAATTGATCAAATGATATTAATCTTCAAAATAGAAATGGGAGCCCCTTAATTGGGCAAAATAACTAATACAGTTCATGATAATCGCGATGATGATGTCCGCTCTAGTTGCGCTTGAGGGACTGGTCTTTGGTTGAACCACGTGACCACTACGGAAAGCCATAAAGACTAGCTATGTAAAACTTGTCTTCCTCCAATGCATTATATAACGTACTTTGCCAGAATCAGAACAACACCACTACTATGGCGCGAGTAAAAGAGATAAACGAATAAGACAAGAAGACTAAAGATGAATAATTGACTACTCGTTACATAGTATTGTTCATCTATCGCTCTGTTGTATAGCCAACATCAAACCGACCCCTGATGTCAATTGATCAGACTGTCGCAATATAGCTGCTGTTGTAATAATTATATATCTAACCCCTGTTTATTGCGACTAAGAAGGGTTGGTTAATACTTAGGTTTTTTTCCCCCGTGAAATATCTAGAACTTAGTTGTTTGATGCTCTTCTAGTGTTAAATACGTTGGGTAAAATATTGTACTTGAAGTCGACGACAAGATCGAGTGGGGCATGAGTTTACCTAGCATCAAGGCCAACTCAAACTTGAACTTGAAGACGATACAAACTTACTCTCCATTGCTATTACCATGATAACCATAGAGAACAAACCGTGCCAATACCCTCTGCTTTGCTGTAATCTGTCTAATTATCAGGTACCTAAAACTGCCCAACATTCAATTGCGCCATAAACACCATGCGTAAAGCTGTTCCGCAGCCTCAATCAGTCATAACTGCAGCCTCATCATCATTCCGTATGCCCTATTGAGGCCCTCCACTTCTATAATCATCATGCGTGCACGTAGTCGCCCAGTGTTGTTCGCTGAATGCCTCAAAAGACACGCGTCCCTTTCTTTTGTTCCATATGGCCCTTTAATGACTCGCCACGAAGCCAACTAGGTCCTCTTCCCGCAACAGCAGCATCTTCTTGTCCGCCATTCTCGAACTCGTCTCGGTCGTTGAGCCTCCTAGCCATCCACTCCAGATTTTTTGCATCACGTTATCCGTACTTAGGAGCTTGCTCCCTCTCACGCCCTCCTCGTCACCCTCCCCCACCGTCAGCAGCAGCCTCTTGGCGGCAGGAAATCCGTCGACAACGTGCCATAGACATCCAAACACCTGATCGCTTTCCTGGCGCGGATATCCCAGCTCTGCAAACGGGCATGCTATGTGCAGCACCCGCCGTGTGTCTTCGCGCCGCAAAAAGTACACCATGGGCGAGTTAAAGCCGTACGAGTCATACGCCTCTAACTCACCCGTGAGGTATACTGCGTCGAGGGCAAAATTGAACCACACGCGCGCGGGGGCCGATACGGGCGTGTCCGAGAGGAGCTTGGAGATGCGCCAGCTAAAGGCAGTCTCGTAGTGTTGGAGCGCTAGGTATCGTGATTCGCGGTTGACGTGTAGCAGGACGGGCGTCGCAGTGCCACGGGAGATGGAGTCGAGGTTGCGGCGGCGTTGTGGGAGGTATTCGTCACGCTGAAGACAGCAGGCAACGATGATGCGTGGCTGGACAAGCTCAGACCAGATTCTCAGGCGCAGCTCAGGCGGAAGTAGGGTAAACTGTGGGAATGTGGTGAGTGTGTTGGATGGAGACGATATCATAGCAGGAGATGTTGAAAGCCCGTCGTCAAAGGTGCGAAACTCGAGCCAAAACCTTGGGTTGGGACTTTGTTCGTCCTCGGTCATTTCTATATCACTCATGTTAAAGGTTATGAGGCTCGAGTATGGGGAGAACGCAAGTCAATGGCCTTGTAGAAAGTAGTAAAAGGTCATTTGAGATTCCAAGGTGGAAGATGGGAGGTAGAAATGGAGATGGAGACTGAGGTGGGGAGATGGTTGTGTAGACGGATATATAGATGTCGTTGGTGGAAGGGCACATGTTCTGACCACGGCGAGTTGGAATTCGACGTCGTATCCCATGTTGTTCGCTACCTACCTCTACCCGCTGAGCAATGTCATGCCATCTTGCTAAGCTAAATTTAACCCAATACTGGGAATGACTGCACCTCGTCTAATTAATCAATTTACCAGGGGACTATCTTCTCCCTTCCATGAGCTTATCTCTTCCAACATATTGATGTTGCGGTCTAGGCAAAACCACCCCTCGTACGGGGTTGTCGTATCAATCGCTTGTGGACGTTGATTCCATGGCGCCGATGTCGGCACTTCCTGCATCGGGCATGTCTCACCACACAGATAGATGCAGCTTATCACGACGTTATATTCCATGATTGAGTATTGCTTCAAATGTACGTATTTAGTCTATCAAACATGGCAATGGTACGGATTCATTTCCTCCAATCTAACCGTCAGTATAGTCATTAAGTGCCCAATACCATCTCTCTTCTTCCCCAATATCTACGTCTTTTATCCTCTCAGACCTGCTCTCTCCTATTCGGTTCTGGCGAGTTTCCACGCGCCGAGGTGTCACTTGGCAATGACCTGCTACCTAAGATTTGTAGTCGGTGTTCTTTTTCGTCTTGTCCAACCTTTTCCTCTCCGCGGATCAACTTGAGGAGATAGCAGCCGTGAACCACGATATCTGTAGGCCCTTGTGGTCCAGGTGGGCCTTGGCTGAGCTTGACATTGCCTAGACAGCAGGCGAAGGGAAATGCCTGGTGGGATAATCAGCATGCTGAACCGTAGAAGGTATTTTGTTACACTTACCAGTGTTACGAAAGGCGTGATGGCTACAAACGCCCAGACAACTCCCATCTGTCATGTCGTCAGTGACAGCTTCAAGGTGCACGTTTCCTGCCGCAGAAAGCTTACCTTGGCATTATGAATGGCCTGTTCATTTGAAGCACCGGATTCATACTGAATATGTGAAAAGTCGCTATGACTGGAGTCAAGACCTGACGTATTATTAAAGACGGAAGACATAATGGTTAGGCCAACAGTGCCACCGAGCGGTACAGCGACCGCCATCAGGGCAATGACTGATACTCTCATATCCCTGAAGATACCAATTCCGTGAAGTGGTGAAGCCATGAATCGCATGCCGCTGCCACATCCAACGAGGGCCATCATACCAAAGATGGTTCCTAGCTTATCAGCATATATGGCCCAGGCTAGAACGCCGACACCGATGGCCTCGATAAGGGTTCCGAAGAATACGCAGGGAAATGTCATTCGAGGCCACCGATTACACATAAAGGAGCATAGAATAACACCGGCTGCATAAATGTCAGTGGCACATTTTTAACAAGGGGGGACGTGGACAAACCTCCGAGTCCAGGAGTAAAATACAAGAGTTGTACGCCTGCTTTATCGGCATCATAATCCTTTCTCAGTGTTAGACAAAATTGCATCTTAACCCGAGCGCGTGGTATTTACCCTAACCGCAATAAAGTAGATGTTGCAAAAGTACAGCACCGCGTACAATCCCATGCCCGTGGCACACTCGCAGTAAAAGAGGAGTCCCATGTCTCGGTGTGAGATCATCTCCCAAGGAATCATCGCCCTCTGCCAAGGCAACTTCTCAGCGAGGGTGTTTCCGGGAGACATTAGATATTCCCAGTAGACAAAGACAGCAGTGCAGAGGATCCCCATCACCAAGGGCACGATGACGGCGGCTGATGCCCAAGGATACGTCGCACCGCCCCATGTCAGGGCGAGAATGATGAGGCCGAAGCCGAGTATAAAGAGGAGCTGACCACCAACGTCGACAGTCTTCAGTCTTGTAATTAGATTTGATGTTTTGCTGGTCTGCGTCGTTCTCTCGAGCTCGGGAATCGGCTGCGGACCGAGGAGTTCCTTGCGAAGGATGAAGAAGGTGATGGCCAGGGCTGACACGCCAATAGGGAGGTTGATTGCAAAGCACCATCTCCAGTCAGCCTTTGTGAGGTATCCTGGTGTCTGAGTCAGTTTCTAACCCCGATGAGTGGTCTGGTAATGGCATATAGTCACCTCCAATGACGGGCCCAAGAGCATACGATATTCCACCAACAAACGAAAAGATAGCCCAGTTTTTGGCATTCTCCTGAAGCGAGACTTTATCGGCGAGGATGGTCCGGATGACAACGTTGATACCGGCCGAGGCAAGGCCCTGAAAGCCGCGGCCTAGAAGAAGGACAGGAAATGAGTCTGTAGGAGCGCCGGTGCACAAAGCACTACCGATGATCATGAAGATAATGGCAGCGTTGAGAGAGATATTTCGACCGAAAACGTCGGCCATCTGTGCCCAAAAAGGTATAAAAGTAGCCGATGTCAAGTTGAAAGAGGATACGATCCAGTTAAGCTGGGAGATTTCGCCAAAGTCACCAGCAATCCAAGGAAGGGCGCTTGCGATGCTGCACGGTTATTAGTAAACATGGCTAGACATTGGGAAGATAGAACAAGTCTGACATCGTTGCATCCAAGGCTTGAAGAGCAAATGGGGACACCAAACCCAATATGATCTTCCATCTGTATTTTGTTGCTGCTTGTTGCTCTGCTTTGCAGGCTGGGCAAGGGTCGTCTGATGGTCCATCGCGGTGTATGTGAGTGGCCTGGTTTGAAGCGTATTGGTGCAATTCTGTCCAAGATTCCCCTTGGTCTGACACCTTTCCTGGCCACATACGATTTCTTATATGTGAGATAATCATTTCCGATGGTGTCGAGTGATTGTTGTTCGTAGAGATGGCCTAGACGAAGAGAGTGATGTGTTAGAGAAGAGAATGTGAAGAAAGTAATATGTCAAGAGAATCGACATATAACTGATTACAACTTGGCGGATTTAGTTGTGTATTTGTTTGTTCTCATTACTCCATTTGTCAGACATGGCTCCTGTCCTCCCATATGCCATCATCTGCATGGATGGCTCGCGAGGAGCAAAGAGAGGCTTAGCTGAGGGTACGGAATCCCCCTCGAATGGGATTTCCTTATACGAAATCTCCATGATGATGAATACTCGTGTACAATGAAAACCTCAGCTTGGGATCTTCAGTCGAGACAAGATCAACGGCGGGTTGGAGACTGATTGTTGCGTTTTGATTGTCGTAGGGCTGTACTTCAGGGGACGTGGGGCTCGAATCGATATCCAAAGATGGTTAAGCGGTAGATGACCTCGAATGCGATTCTGTATTGGGTTTAGCATTCTCCATCTGACAGCTGTTGGTTGTACATAGTAGTTATAAGCTTGAATGGAATGCCTGGCTGGGAAATCCATTCGAGATTATCCAATCCTTCTTATTTATTTCCCCACCTTAGGTCTAAGACTCTCGCCAGGTGTGGCGCCGTGTCGGTTAACAAACCAAAACCAAGGTATGGACTTGAATACACCAGCAAATAGAAAGGCAAGAGCCATCGTGTTAATTACTGGGCGGCCTCCTTCCTCTTTCATGGCATTGCCTCCTTCCCCTCTACCAGCAAGCAAGATGATTGATAATAAGGTAAACAATCAGGCAGCCAATGGAGAAACTCCCAAATTGCACCTATTGTCTCCAAATCTCAAGACCGTTCGTCAGAATTTCTCACCAAGCATCACCAATGCGGCCGATGCATGTCCAGTCGCCCGTCATTTTCCACCCTCCTGTGCCTCGCTGCAACCTCTTTCTGTCCGTGCCTTTCCCCTCCACTGCGGGAGCCAAGCTACCAACCACGTTTCCTATGTTGGCCATGACGAAATCAATGTGTCGCACCCAGCTAGTCGAAGGCCTCGAAGCTTTTGCCATCTGCTTTTGGCACGCTGTTTGCTCTGTTGGCGCCCTTTGGCCCGAACCGATACGATCCTATCTTTGGCCTCCGTTGTTCCCGCATTGCCCACCCATCAATACACACCCACCATCGCAGGGCTCCGTTGGTCCTCGGTAAACATTAGTCGCACCTACCTAGATTTTGACTCCGAAACTAGCACCACCAGTCGAATTGAGTCATCTTCGCCGTTCGCTCGTGGAAATATTCTTCTTTCGTTGCCATCTTCATGGCGAACACAACCTGGGTGTTTGACAGGACTTTTCACGCCTAGGATGCAGCTAGCTTATAGCTGCTTGAGAAACAGGATGTGAAGCGCAACACGAATCGTGGTTTCAATTAATCGCCTCGCGACAAACTTCAGTGTTCGGCAATGCTAAGGGCGTAACGTTGACCAATCTGATAAGACACCCGTGTGCCAATCAGAGGGAGATTATTGGCCCTACGTACTGGCGATGCTTTTCACGTGAAAATCAGCGTCAGCCCAGAGTTCTAGACTACGGTAATGGTCCATGATGATATCTAAAAAGGCATCCTGCTGGTCTCGGCCCCCTCAGTCACACAAACACTGCCGTGTAATCGAACAACAGCTGCCATAGGCGGGCACATGCGGATAGTCAGATGAATATTCACGACATTCGAATGCCTCATGCGCCCGGACTTGCCCTGCGACATAGGCTCTCATGACAGCGGGGATAGACAGCGGGGGATAGACAGCCAGCCACGAGCCACAGACAAGGCATGTCGTATTGCCTTGTCGCTGCATGACGGAGCCCCAATTTGGGCGTACCTTGGGAACGAACACATGCGCCTCCTGATGTACATGAGCCACCCCTCACTCCCGTCGCCCATATCGTGGGGTTTTGGGATTCAGCGTGGAGCGCCCAGGTGATCACCTCCAGGCCGGCTGGACACTCTCCGTCATAAGTTGCACCTTCACGCGCAGCCAGCCAGTCTTGTGTCTCTGTTCACGCTTACAGTCCTCAAGAGTGGAGACTCTTCCAGATCATCCCTCCAGTTCAGGCTTTGGTCAATTGCCGGCCGAAACCCGCTTCTCTACGCCATCACGGTTCTAGTACCGTTTCTTTGAACATCCCGTCGTCCGAAGTCCAAGCTCCACCAGACGTTGCCCCCAGGATCCTAAGCTTCGGAAGCCCTCCGTGAGAGACTATCCCAAGCCGAGCGACACGCTGCGGCAGCCCTTCTAGTTTCCCCAGGGTACTTCTCTTCTGGCATGTAAACAGTCTACCTTCGAGGTACATTGCCGGCTTGGCCCATCGCCTTCTTCGTCCACACCCTGTCCTAGTATAACTACTTCCAGGCACCTTACTCAAGGATACCGCGCCGTAGGAATCGGTGTATTCTTGTTGTTGTTGGCTTACTTTCGGCATTCTCTCGCAATCTGTAACGAACTCTACGGCTCCATTCACGGTAAGTTCATATGCATTGTCCGAGTTTTCCTACACCCACGCTCGGCACTTTGCCATGTTACCGCATCTGCCTTTCACATCGTGTCGTCGGGCTTGCGGAGGAGCTTTACTACCCACTGCGTACTGCTACGGCTTGCACCTATCATAGCCCTTGGCTGTGCTCTGTTTCCCAGAGTTGCCTTCGGTTTTCGGCTACTCTTGGCTGAGTGTGAAAGGGTGTGAAGGTGGGAATTCAAGGTCCACTTGACTCTTGTCTAAGTCAGCGAGGTCATGGTGGTTTGCTTTATATCAATGCCATGTCCCTCTACATATCCTCCATCTCGTCTTTGTTATTCAAACATTATCCCCCTTCAATCTCGAAAACGCCCCTAGTGTAATGCCAGCCTATTTCCTCCAAGACTGCCACTACTTCTTTCGAACCGCTCTCCGGGGCCTCAACATTAGCACAAGCGTGTCACCCCTTTACGCTTAACAATCATCACACACATCTCCTAGGACCCTAAAACTGACAGCATGACTCAAGTCCGCACCTTTACCTTTCCTCAACCCCTAGGGGAGAGACTCTCCGAGCCTGCTCCCAAATCAGTCCCTATCAACTCGACGTTCCCTCGTTCTATCCCTGAGATCCCCGAACTACCTCAACAACGACGTGACTCAGCTGCCAAGCTCAGCTCTGACTATAAGCGAGTTCCCATGGCTACGTATAACGAGAAGAAGAAGGAGGGCGGAATCACCTTTTCCGGCCAGGACAAGTTGCCAAAGCTTCCCATCCCAGATCTGGATATAACCTGCAAGCGATACCTTGAGGCCCTCAAACCCCTTCAGACCTCCAGGGAGCATGCGGAGACACGATATGCCGTGGATGAGTTTCTCAAGGGCGAAGGCCCTGAATTACAAGAGAAGCTCAAGTTGTACGCTCAAAGCAAAACGAGCTATATCGAGCAGTTCTGTAAGTAGCTTGTCTCGCGTCTCTTCTCGTCTTCTAACTGTGAATAGGGTATGACTCGTACCTCAACTATGATAATCCTGTCGTTCTCAACTTGAACCCCTTCTTCTTACTGGAAGATGACCCAACGCCTGCCCGCAACAATCAAGTTACCCGAGCCGCCTCCCTTGTTGTCTCTTCCCTCGAATTCGTCCGAGCCGTTCGAAAGGAAGAGCTACTACCAGATAAGATCAAGGGAACACCCTTGTGCATGTACCAGTTCTCTCGACTGTTTGGTACTGCTCGAGTCCCCACTGAAGCTGGCTGCCAGATTGAGCAGGACCCTGAATCAAAGCATATCGTTGTCATGTGCCGTGGCCAGCTCTATTGGTTCGATGTGCTTGACGACAATTCAGATCTCATTATGTCTGAAAAGGATATCGCCATCAACCTTCAGACTATCCTTGAGGATGCTACCCAGACCCCGATTCAGGAGGCTGCCAAGGGCGCACTGGGTGTATTGAGCACTGAGAACCGCAAAGTTTGGTCTGGTCTCCGAGATGTTCTGATGCAAGAACCCAACTCAAACAATGCCGACTCTCTTGGCATCGTAGACTCAGCTCTGTTTGTTCTATGTCTGGACTACACCAATACGACAGATGTGGCAGCCCTCTGCCAGAACATGCTTTGCGGTACAAGCGAGATAGAGAAGGGGGTTCAAATCGGCACCTGCGTCAATCGTTGGTACGACAAGCTCCAGATCATTGTCTGCAAAAACGGAACTGCCGGAATCAACTTTGAGCACACTGGCGTTGATGGTCACACTGTTCTTCGGTTTGCCAGCGACGTCTATACCGATACCATTCTTCGCTTTGCCCGCACCATCAACGGCCTGGCTCCTTCGCTCTGGGCTTCTTCCAGTCCCGATCCATCGAAGCGTGATCCAGAAAGCTTCGGCGATGTCAGTACAACTCCGCGCAAGCTCGAGTGGGATATGATCCCCGAGCTGAGCATTGCTGTACGATTTGCCGAAACCCGTCTAGCCGACCTGATTGAACAAAACGAGTTCCAGTGTCTGGATTTTGGACATTACGGCAAGAACTTCATCACCTCCATGGGCTTCTCTCCCGACGCCTTTGTCCAGATGGCCTTCCAAGCTGCCTACTACGGCCTCTACGGGCGAGTCGAGTGTACCTACGAGCCCACAATGACCAAGATGTTCTTGCATGGGCGGACTGAGGCTATCCGGACTGTCTCGCTAGAAGCGCTCGACTTTGTGCAGACTTTCTGGGCTGACAATCCAGTTGAGTCCAAGATTGAGGCTCTTAAAGAGGCTTGTCAGAAGCATACCGCCAACACCCGACGATGCTCTAAAGCAGAAGGCTGCGATCGCCATCTGTACGCGCTCTACTGTCTATGGCAGAGGACGATGGATGATGAGTATGACAGTCGCCCAAGTAGCAATGACGGCTACAGTCCCACCGACGAGTACTCTGAGCAAGGTGCCTACTCACCTGTTGGTAGCCCCAGCGATAAATCGACCGAGGTCAAGCCCACACGGGAGCGAGGCTACAGCGTCAACTCTCGGTCGAGAGATCAGAACCCCGTTCCCCTCATGTTCTCCGATGCCGGCTGGGACAAGCTCAACAACACCATCCTATCCACCTCCAACTGCGGCAACCCTGCCCTTCGCCAATTCGGCTTCGGACCTACTTCTGGAGAGGGTTTCGGTATCGGCTACATCATCAAGGACGACGGTCTCTCCATCTGCGTTGCGAGCAAACATCGCCAGACTCGTCGCTTCGTCGACACCCTAGAGAGCTACCTCCTCGAAGTCCGTCGCATACTTCGCATCAGCAACCGAAAAATGTCGACCGGCAAGGCGACCCGTGCCCGCGAAGTTGAGACCGCCAGACCCAAGCCCGCCAGCCGGGTCAAGTCCCGCGGACGACCCATCACTGCCGTTGACAACATTCGTTCCCACACCGGTACAACCTCTCCTACGAACGAGAGCAGTGCCTTTAGCGAGGATGATGAAATGGGAGGCTGTAAGTTCCTCGCTCTACGTTTCTTACTTTTTGACATTTTGAACTAACTCTGCTTGATTTAGACGGCTTCTTCGATGCGGGCATGCTTCTGCAAGCCCTCAAGGCTCGCAACGTGAAGTTCGAGACACAGGAAACTCGTGCTTCGGAACGAGCTGCTGTGCATGCGCGCAGACGTGACGTTGGAAAGAAGTTGAGGTTGGCTGATTACTAAAGACGTATTTTGTCACCGCGTTGCATAGCATTATCACGGAGTCGGGGGATATTGGCATACCCTTTTGTGAGGTATCTGTCTGTTATATGATGGGACACTTCACCTTGGCGTCTAGGTACAATTCAATTATTATGATACAAAAAAGGTGAAGATTTTGCATATACATTGCGTGAGTTCTTGGTTTTGGTTTGTTTTCATATTGCATGTATCAATTGTATTTAATGATATGTATGTGCTATGCTATGAAAGCCTTCTTGTCCCTCCTCCTCCCCTTTACCATATTCATCTTAAACCTTTCCACAAGCCAGCCATTCCATTACCCGTGCTTATTATTCCTGCTCGTGCAAAACCTCGTGTCAAGACTTTCTATTCCAACTAGGTCGTGATGCAAGAATTTGAAGAGAAAGAATAAAATGTTCATTAGAAAGAAAGCAAACCGATAACGCCACTGCCCCGAGTAACCACCAAGAGTGTCCAGCAGGGTTATCAAGCCAGTTCAGAGGGCTGGATTTGCTTGTGAGGTTCACTGTCGGCCTCATGGATGATATTCTGCTGAGGCTGGTAACCGGGTTGGGGCTGGTAACCAGGCTGCTGCTGGCCGGGAACTGGGCCCTGGTTGTAGGATGGGCTGGGGCTGGTAGCCATTTGGCTCATTCGGGGGTCAACCATGGTAGTCGCGGGAGATGAAGGGTTGGTCGGGAACGTCGAGTCGGGGGTGCCGTGCTGGGTCGGGTAGTAGGCAACACCAGGCTGGCCGTATTGCTGAGCAGACGAGACGTATGCGTTCTTGGGATCGTAGTTGCCAGCAACACCTTGAGGGACGGGGTTGTAACCTCCGGGGCCAACACCGGGCTGCTGTTGCATGGGGGGAGGAGGCTGGTAGTTCTGAGGAGCGTTGGCAGCGGCAGCGGCAGTGGCGGCCTCGGCAGCGGCGGCCTTCTTCTGCTTCTTTCGGCGGAGGATGAAAAAGGCGGCAAGACCGACGAGGCCAAGTGCACCAACGCCGCCAACAACACCACCGACAATGGCACCGACGGGAGTGGCAGAGCCACCGTCGGATGTCTCAGTAGCAGAGGCTTCCGAGGAGGTCGCATCAGCGGTCGAGTCGGAGGTTGAATCGGATGTGAGCTCGGCAGTAGCAGAGGGAGAGTCGTCCAGGGTACTGGAGCTGGCGATGGAGATACCAGAGGTCAAGTCTGTGTAGGCGAAGGTGGCGTAGGCTCTGTCTTCGGGCTGCCCACTGTAGGTGGTGGAAGCGATCTGGGGAGTGGACATGTTGACATTGTTGCACCAGAAGTCTATGATGCCACCAGAGAAGGAGATGGTGTTGCAGTAGCGAGCGCTGGTCTCGGTACTGGTAGTCTGTTAATACAGTTGAACATGAGCAGTGAGTTATGGGAAGGCAAACCATTTCAGAGTGAAGATGTCAACCTCGCAGCCGTCGTTACAGGCGCTTGATGAGAAGAAATCTTCATAATCCACACACGAGGCTCTGACACCGCATTCTTCTGTGTTACAGCAAGCAACAGAACCGTCACCGCCATCAATGGAGAGAAAGGCGCAAGTGGCCTGGGGACCACAGGTGTAGCTGGCGCCAGGTCGACCAGAGATGTAGCCGCAGGTAGCATCGGGAGCGACGAGAATATACTGGTCATCGGGATTCGTCTGTCGTCGAAGAAGCCTGGGAAAGTCTGGAGGAGAAGTTGGCTTTGGGGTCACGCCGTCGAGCGCAAGTGTCACAGCGCCAGTAGGCTGCGACTCGATGAGATGTCTCGCATTAGCGGTCGCGTAGAAAACCGCGGTGAGAGCGGATAGAGTGTGAGCTTTCATCTTGGTGAAGTTTTGATGGAGGCTTTGAAAGGATTATAACCACCAAGACTTCAGAGTAACCAGGGACGGAGGGAGAGGTGGGAAAATGTGTCAACCAACCGTGAACAGACGATCAAAGTGTTATAGCTGAACTCGCAACGGCAACGGGATAAGCGAGAGAGAACAGGGGCAGGGGCAGGGGCAGGGGCAGAGGCAGAGGCAGAGGAGAGGCAGACACGAGAGACGGAGAATATGGGGTCCCCTCCCCAGAGAGAGAGAGAAAGAGAGCGCCAACACACGGTGTGATAGTCGACCAGCCACTCAGTCTTCAGCTAAAGGATTCCCTAATTTAAGACTTTTGAGTAGGATTCACAGCCGTGCAGACAATGAAGGTAAGGTAAAAAGTGGATCGGAGTGCACTTTGAGCACCGAGCCAGGGGTCCTAGTTAGAGGACCGGACCGGTTAGCGTCCAGCCGTCTAATAAGCAAGTCAATTCGCTCTTTCGTTGTTGCTAGATTGATCCCAGCAGGGGTGGCCTTGGGTGTTGTGAAACGATGGGATTCCGTGCTACTGCTGACGGGTAGAAGAGAAGGGTATCGAGAGTGGGAGATGGGAGCCGTGAGAAAACCCAGCTCTTCCGATGAAACTGGGCACCCTGCTTCTTTCTTCCAGATGAGATAGTCGTAAGTATCGCTGGATGAATTCCAGACAAGGCCTGTCCAGATAGCGCGAGTAGACAGGTGCGTAGCACTGGCGCGGCGATCGACAGTGACGGGGTTGGAAGTCTTTCAGACTCCAGTATGCTGGGGTAACTGTCGTGCTTAGATGCCATTGGCTAGCTATCTAAACACAAGAGAGATCGTGAAAGAAGCTGCACAAGGAGAAGAACAGAGGTGATAGAATCTTTCTGTCAGAGTTTGAGGCATTCATTTCATCGTCTCGCAGCGTCCCTGGCTGGTCATTGAGGTTTGCGGTTTTGCCAGCTCTCGCCTTTATTACTGACCCCGTCCAGACAGAGACAGGGTTGGTCGAGGTTGATCTTGTAGCTGAAAATAGCCCCCTGCAAAGCCAACCGGCTGGGCGTCAACGCCAAAGGCCTTTTGGCTGAGACCCGGTGCATGTTTGATTATCAAGGGGCACCGTTGACCAGGTACAACTAGGTAGAGTTAATGCATGAGTAAATGTTTCTTTCAGCGTGGCTGTGAACGGAGGGGACGGCCAGTTGACTTGACGCGGCTACAAACCATTCGTCGCCTCGAAATGGAGCGGGAGAAGCTCTCTCTCTCTCTTCTGGTCAGCTCAGCTCAGGTTGAGATAATCCTATCTGTACCGATTGAAGTAATGTAACGTTGTCATGCTCACCGATGAACCATTCAAGAGCCATTGACCTTCAGAAATTCTGGCATCCTGTCAATCTGAGAGAAAGACTCGCAACTGAAAGGCCTTGTGAGAGATCATGTAGGAAGCCGTTGGCAATGCCTCACTCTAGCCAGGCGAGCGGGGATGAGATGGTGCTAGCCACATGCGTAGGATTTCACAACAGGCTTGAATAGAATTATGACTAGATGGTTCTTCCAGGGGTGTGTGTGGGTGAGTGACAAACTCAAAGTCCCGATGAAATAAGACCATAATTGTTGCAAATTGAGGTTCAAATGAAGTATGTTATGAAATGATGATGATGATGATGATGATGATGTTACTAAAATAAGTAGTCAAGAGTAGGTTCTTAGGCAGCTACTTTCATTCTCGTCACTGTTTGGGGCAGGAGCACCCCTTGGACCACTTCAAACCTCAAGACAACACTCTCGCGCAAATCTATCTACCTAAAATAAATAAAATAAAAAACAATAAAAAACAATAAAAAACAACAAAAAACAACAAAAAACAACAAAAAACAACAAAAAACAACAAAAAACAACAAAAAACAACAAAAAACAACAAAAAACTGCACAATGCAGTTACAGTAAGATATCTATAGTATATCCCCATTAAACGTTGCATTTATTCTACAACGACATACCAAGACATACCAAGACATACCAAAATATGCCGAAAAGTGAACCGCTCTCCACAAACAAGGCTTCGGCTAATTCCGATCTCAACTGATGGAATACGTCAACCGTTTTTCATTTGTCAATTAGCTCGCTAGGTTCATTTTTTTGGCCAGCACGCCGCCAAGAGGCATAAGTTAATGCGTCAATGCTGGGTTCAACCGCGTCTGCGCTGAACAATTCCTGATAACTAATAAAGGACTGACTTGATGGTATATTCATTCCAAGTGGCTGTAGTAGTTCAGTTGGTTCTGTAGCCGAATCATTTCTGTCGTCTTGGGAGAAAGTAAGGAAGGAACAGTTATTCAATCAAAACCACAACCAAACAAACGCCTCGACTCATTCTTCACAATCACTCACCTCCACCAGTTTCTCAACCATCTCTCGCCTCACTTACACTCATCACCTCCGCCTCATGACAGACCTCCTCCAGACCCTCCCATCTTTTCCTCTCCGCCCCTTCGCCGCCCTCATCCCAGCCATCGAGCACCACGCCCTCACCACAACCGACCTTCTCACCCTCCACCCCGCAGACATCGCAAAGCAGACTCGCCTTCCCATCCTTGATCTCAAACGACTCATCGCGGCCGTTCGAGCCTCGCTATGCGACGACCTCACGCCCCAGCAGCCGCTTCTCGCAGAGGCCGTTAACTCTCAGGTTATTAGCACTCTCGATGATAGACTTGATGCCGCACTCGGTGGTGGCATCCCTGTAGGCGCTATCACTGAAATTACTGGCGAGAGCGGTGCTGGCAAGACCCAGGCTCTTCTTGCTCTGTGTCTCGCTGTCCAGCTTCCTCCTCCCCGTGGCCTTGGTCGTCATGCCCTCTACATCTCAACCGAGGCCGCTCTCGCCACGAGTCGTCTCGCTCAGATGCTCAAGAACAACCCCGTGCTCAAGCAACACACCGCAGATAACCCCGAGAACCGCCCGTCATTAGACGCCATCCACAGCGCCGTAACTCCTGATCTCGAGACCCAAGATCACATCATCGAGTTTCAGGTTCCCGTTCTTCTGTCCCGATATGATGTTGGCTTGATAATTCTCGACTCCGTGGCTGCCAACTACCGCGCCGAGTTCGAGCGTCAGGGCTCCCACGGCTCTAACATGGCCGCTCGGAGTGCTGAACTTGTCCGGCTCGGTGCACATCTCCGAGACTTAGCACGCCGGCACGGCCTCGCTGTTGTTGTCGCAAACCAAGTCGCTGATCGCTTCTCTTCCGATGGTATCCCACGTCTGGCGCCCCCTCCTAGAAGTAGCGGCGTTGGCCCTGACAGTCCCCTCGCCTCAAGGAGCATGCCGCCTCCGCCGTCTGCAAACCTCCCCAGCACTCCCTCGTCCTCCATCCCCTTCTCCCTCCAGGACCCTGACGGACCACCTCCTCCGCCGTCTCTAATGCTCGACCACCAGCAGCGCTGGTTCACTGGTTGGGGTGATGACCCGCACGCCTCGTACCCTCTCAAAACACCTAGCCTAGGACTCGTCTGGTCAACCCAGATAGCGTGTCGTATTGCTCTTTTCAAGAGACCATATTATGGCCGCTCAAGGCAAGCTGCTCCCTTGGAGGCCGACGATGACCCTGACTTGATGGCACCCACACTCAAGGGGTGGCAGAGGTGGATGAAGGTTGTATTTGCGCCTCATGCGCCATCATCTGGCCAGGGCTTGGATGACGCTGTTGAATTCCAGGTCACGATGGGGGGCTTAAAAGCGGTCGAGCTTCGGAAAATCAAGTCCAAATGAAGTTAAACGAAGCCTCGCTTGTTGGAAAGGGGTAAACCAACACCAGAAAGTATCGACACGACACATAGCACGAGCTTAATGAAGGACCGCACAGTAGATGCAGATATTGGGACCAAAACGCCTGATGATGAATCTAATCGAAACCAACCTCGAACCTATCTACCTAATAATGAAACCACTTTTTATATACAAACCAAACCAACGACTCCCTTTCTCATGCCTTGTACATACTCATGATAAACCCTCTTTACCTGGGGTGGGGGAACTCATCCTCCATTTGCAGCCGCACACCAACGTTCATACTGATGAGCTCCTGCACAAGCAACTTGGCCGCGTACGGCATCGTCATCTTTGTCACCTCCCTCGTGCTCTTACAAGTGTGGCAGTAGCCCTTGTAGCCGAACAGGCCGCACTGCTGGCAGATATCAATCTCCGTACCGTCGGAACTGATCATGAGTCGTTCCAGTAGAAGCTGCGAGGCACCATACGCGATCAGACAATCACGTTCCATCTCACCTAGACGCAGACCACCATCTCTGGAACGACCTTCGGTGGGCTGGCGGGTGAGGATAGCACGCGGGCCTCGGGAACGAGAGTGCATCTTGTCCTGAACCATATGCTTCAGACGCTGGTAGTAGATTGGCCCGTTGAAGATGTAAGCCTCGAGGGGCTCGCCAGTAAGGCCTGATGTGAAGTAATCCTTACCCTCCCACGAGAAGCCGTGGTCGAGAAGGACCTGACTCATCTCCTCGACGGGATGGGATCGGAAGGCATCTCCGAAGCCATAGTCTGGTCGGCCGTGGATAATAGACGCCTTGCCTGTCAGACACTCGAGCAATTTTCCGACTGTCATTCGCGAGGGGAAACCGTGGGGGTTCATGATAATGTCGGGTGCGAGACCAGAGTCGGCAAAGGGCATATCCTCCTGTTCAACGATGATACCGACGACACCCTTTTGACCGTGACGAGAAGAGAACTTGTCACCCAGTTCGGGGCGACGCGTCTGTCTCGTTTGGACCTTGATGACGGTCGTGTCCTTCTCGGTCTGAGATATCATAACCTTGTCGATATAGGCAGGGTCCGAAATGCGGTACGAGACTGCCGAGTCACGGTACTCGCTTGGTCCACGGTCCATCCCGATACCGGTGGTTGTGAGGTCAAGTGGCGTCTCCTTCTTGACCATGGCCTCGCCAGAATGAATCTTGTATCCGACAATAGCCAGTCCGTCATCGTCCAACACCTCATGCTTGGCAATTCGTTGCTTGACCTTTCCTTCACCTTCATTCTGGGGGTCACCGATTCGTTCTCTGCGGCCGTTGGGGTACTTTTGCAGCTCTGTGGTATATTTTCGGAAAACCTGACAGCGTCCGAATCCTCGGTCGACCGAGGCTTTGTTCAGGACTAGGGCATCCTCAATATCGTATCCAGAGTATGACATGACGACAACTGTGGCATTCTGGCCGGCAGGAAGCTTGTCGTAGCCAATGAGCTGGATCGTCTTGGACTGGACCATCGGCCGTTGGGGATACACGAGTGTGTACAAGAGGGTATCAATTCGGTTGAACTGGTTGTATGCGATTGCTCCAATGGCTTGTTTGCCCATGGCACATTGATAGGTGTTTCGAGGAGACTGGTTGTGATGGGGGAACGGAATCAATCCTGCGACGGCGCCAAGCAGAGTAAAAGGCTCGATTTCCAAATGAGTGGTACTCTGTGTGACTTGGCTTTCATAAAGTGTAATCAAGGCATCGTTTTCCTCGTTGACGTCCAGGTATTCAACGACTCCATGGTTGAGGAAGTCATCAAATGTTACCTTGCCAAGCTGGAGAAGGCGGAGATGCTCGGGCTTCAACTTCTGCTGTCCGTTCTTGACAATGATGTAAGGTCGGCAGATTCGGCCTTCATCAGTGGCGATGTGAACAGCGCTGAAGTGAGTGTTGATATTGATGCCTACGAAGGGAGAGATCCATCCTCTTCGACGCATCGTTCTAAACTTTTGCGCAAATCGCTTCGGATATCGTGTCAGCGCAAATGGAGTACCGTTGACGTGAATGATGTAGCTTCCTTCTCGATGCATCTCGGCACCAGAGAAGTTCCTGATCGGTTCGACACCCGCATCGAGCGTGAAGATCCATCTCTTGACAGGTTCCTCTTCGACATTTGTTGTAATGTGTGTCATCAAAGCCAAGTTCTTGACTAGACCACAGGCTTCTCCTTCAGGGGTATCGGACGGACAGAGCATACCCCACTGCGAGGGTTGAAGCGCACGAGGACCCGAGACCTTTCGAGTCTTTTCAAACTGACTACTGATTCTTGTCATCATACCAAGTGCGGCGATGTAGCTGAGTCTGCTGAGTACGTGAGTGACACCAGCTCGGTTCATGTTGAAACGTTTGACGCTCCAGTTGCCTGTCTGGATGGCTCGATTGATTCCTATGCCGATGTTATTGGCATGGTTACTTATCATGTGAACAGCATCGAGGGGGACTGCGCGGTTATTCTTTTTGAGGAACTTGTCGATGGACATCTTGACTTCGACCGTGAAGCGCTTGAATAAATCCTCAAACAGGAGCGAAAGGAGTTGGCCAGCAAGCTCGAGTCGTTTGTTTCCGACGAAATCTCTGTCATCAACAAGCTTTGAGTTGTGAGCGGCCATGAGGACCTTTCGAGTCATCATGGCAACATAGATTGCCTTGGGGTAAAAGTCGAGTCCTTCGATAGGCACATGGGCAATGACCAGGTTGGCCAGGGCATCCAATCCCTCCTCGACATGGTTTCGTCGTACTTGGGGACCGAACATGCCCTTTCGCGAGCCCATCTTGACCCTGGAGCCAATGTACTCCAACGCTTGGTGTTGAGTGTGAACTCCGACCTTGGTCGCTTCATCAAAGTTGACAATAAACTCGTCCTGGTACCGTCCGTCGGATCCGGCCACAAGTTGCATAATTTCCATATCCGAAAGGCCTCCGAGCGCTTTGAGAATGATGACAATGGGAATCCCTTCAACGAGAACATTGTGTGTCAAGTTGATTCTGTCCTTCTTCAACGTAACATATGTCTTTGATTTTCTTTCGTGGGTAGAACTGGTGACTGAGGCCGAAATGATGTTGTTCTTCTCGTCGGCTTCGACAATGACACGGTTCTTGCTGAGTTGTTCCTGAATCAGAATGACCTTTTCTGTGCCGTTGATGATGAAGTAACCACCAGGATCCAACGGGCATTCGTTCATCTCCTCCATCATGGTATTTGTTGCTCCGCTTAGGCGGCATTTCGAGCTCTTGAGCATGACTGGCATTCGTCCGAGGGGAACGCCCTTACGCACAATCTTTTGTTTGTCTCGAATGTACTGGATGTCTACCAGGATTGGCGCTGCGTATGTCATGTCTCGAAGACGGCACTCCATGGGAGTGACCTCGGTATGTGATTTGGCATCCTTCCAGTCCTGACGTCTCGGGCGATCGACTCGAATATCAGTGAACCTAGGTCGCAATGTCAGCTGATTAAAATGCGCCCGGTTGCGGAGCGACATACTCGAGCCAGAAGTTGCTGTCGACATCACTTCGAATGGTTCGGTTGGCGCCAACAATGTCTTTGATCTCTTGCTCGACGAAGAAGTTGTATGAGTCAATGTGCCTAGACTCGCGGTCAGCTATCGAGACACGGAGCTATCACGCTTCTGGTGCGGATGTTACATACTGCTTCACAAGACCTGGATTACAGTTAGTGGGACAATCTCAAGACCTGGCGCATCGAGTAGCCTTACCTTTGACCTTTAGGAAAGCGGGAAGCAGTTGGAACTTGTCCTCCTTAGTAGATATGGGATCTGTGAGTTTCTTTCCATTATAGAATGGCTCCATAAGGGCCTCAAATCCATCGTCTACCACAGGCATCTTGATTATCACCGAGCAACGAACATCAAAGGCAGAAGTGTCGGAGTCTAATTGTTGCGAATGTAAGGCCTGTATTTTTTTGTCGCCCCAGCTTGCGATAGCTTCGAAAAAGTTCTTGCCCCGCGGTCATAAGTGGAGCCGGCTTCCTGATTGCGGCGCGGTGGGGGACGAAATTGTGATGATAAGATAAGCAAGTGTCACGTGGTGTGTCTGGTTTGAACGAACACAACAGGTAACTCGATTGAGATGCCCTCCTCTGCGCTTTTCAGTCAGTGTCTGTGGTATTTTCGCTTTTAATTTGGAAGGGGCTCACTCTTCAGCTGTGCTTTTCTTCGCGCATGTACCTAGATGGTTATTTCCCGTTCGAATGATTGAGACGCGCTGGTTGGCCGACCTTTCCGAATCCCGTACATCTACAAGAGAAAAGGTACTCCATTCCACTTTGGCGCACTCTCTTTCCTTCACAAATATTTTCCAACGCGAAGCAGGTCGCGCCATCCTCGTCACACTTCCAGTTGCCGTTCCCTTTTCAGTACAAGACTGTCTCTGGCATGCTCTATTACTCTCTATCTATAGTTATCGCCTAGATGAAAGAGGTTGCAGTGTAATAAAACGGGTTGATATCTCCATATTCTCCTCTCCCACTTGCCATTCCCAAAAGATATCCCAGTTCTTCGCTCTATTCCAAACGTAACTTTGCACTGAAACTTAACAACGAATCAATTCATAAGATGATGTATTCCTATTGTAGCTATCGACGTTATGATCGCCCCAGACGCTTCAATTTAGAAGGAAGAGCGATGTATAACTAGGTTGACAACTGATCTCTAGGGTAGAGGTGCTACTAGATATCGAGACCTCAACCGTTCTCTACAATAACAATGCAGACAATACAGTTGTCATGTACTGAATAAGATCCACGTCTTTATTTCTGCCCATATTCTGTAGTGGTCGACTTATAGTGGCAACTTACCAGGTCAAATGTCGAGATAGCGTCTGAAGCTGCGGGAGGATCAACCCTAATCATCATATACACACAAGCGACGCACATTTCTTTAAAGAAACAGAAAACAATTAGCAATGAGAGGCTCTACGATCTGTCAGGTTAACTAGATCACTAACAGAAGGATATCTGGAAGGGTAACGGACCCCTCGTTCCCAGACAGCATTGCTCCGCGGGGTTAACAGGGTCTCGGCATACGCAAGAGTGCAGACATGCGTTGCTGGCTCACTGTACTATGTAGGTAGATGCAGAGGCAACAGCAGATACGTAGTAGGTAGGTATCGCTTGTTTAGGATGATTTACTGAGGCCCTGCAGGAGCAAAGAATCTGCAATATTCGACCGGGGTAATCTGAACAGCGAGAGTCATGTGCATGTACTCTGTATATCGGGTGAGCTTTCACTAAGATGTTGATGGCGGTTAAAACGAAATTCAGCCGACGGTAGGATCACAGTGTGGTCTGTGAACTTTGCTGGCTTCTCGACAATGGCCCGTGCTGACTGTTCACGTCACAGCGGCAGCGAACCAACGACCTCCTCCTTTCGACAGCAAAGTTTCTTTCTAGCGTGGCCCCGATCGGACCCTGACTCCTGAGTTGCGACATAGCAGGGTGGGACAGCTACAAGATCCACCCTTAGCGGTTTTCCTGTAAAAGTCGGTGAAGAAGTCAAGACCGTCTCAGAATGAGGGGAACCAGAAGCGGGCACCAGCCAGAAGAAAGGTAAGAGGAACAAGTGGAGGATTTCGAGGTATCATTCGGTTTCGAATAGCCCAGCCACTGATGCGTGAGGTGTCGATGAGGCCTTTTGGTGATCGAGAACCCAGCGTTCCCAAGCAGAACATGCTGCAGTGGCAGTAACGTTATGGAGTAAACTTCTGCCCCCCACTGTCAACGTACGTTGTAGGGAGGTTCCAACACTAGTCTACCTAGTGAGGACTTGAAGGTGGGAGGATTTACCACTCAGAGCCTCTCCAAGGCGCATAGATATGATTGGGGTCAGATACTGCATGACCGTGTGATACTAGGTGCTATGACTGGATACTGTCAGTGTTGTACGAACGGAACATTGGCATTGACCGTGAACGGTAAAAAGCCAAACGGCCATCGATGTGCAATAGATGAACGTAGAATGCACTCAGCCCAGCATTGCGGCGGCATGCAAAGCGGCTAGTGGGTCGCTTCCCGATCATGGCGAGGCCAAGCCTGACATACCTGGGTCGCATCAAGAAGGGAGGATCAATTGGCCAGAATACTTAGGGATGGCGCCGAAACTAATGCGAAGACTCGTCAAGAACTGTCGATTAGGAACCCTGAACTCGAGTCGACAGTGTCGGCAGGCTGTTGAAGCACTAGCTTGTCCACTTCAGTCGGGAACCACCAACACTAGCTACCGTGGGGTGGTTCTGGCCCCAGTGTCACGGCACGCCACTACGGACTTTTGCAATGTTCTCGATGGAGTTGTTGAGAAGGAGGCGGATGGGTTTTAACGTAAAGGAGTTACGTGTGGATGATTATTGCTGAAGCGGTGAAGAAGAGAGATGAGAGATGTGGTCATGAGAGCTTCCACTCTGGCGTATGTAAAGTCTCGGAAGCAGCTGGTTTATGAGTGACGAGATGAAGAATTCATAATCACCACACGCAAGGCGCCCGCCATGAAAAAGCACATAGCGGACCTGGTCTCCTGAAGTGAGCCGCCAGCAGGATCAAACCTGGGGATTCTGGTCAGCCTAGCATGTTGTAGTAGTTGTAGTCCGATGTAGTATTGGGTGACGTGCAGAAAGAAAAGGGGTAGCGATAGATAGGCGGCCAATCATCAAAAGAAAGCAACGGGATGCGCTCGGATCGTCAATATCAATCAGATTCGCACAATCGGGTGGTTGGTGCGACCAGGGCTGGTTTGGTGCCCAGAAGTTGAAGATCGAACATGGATCTTGTTGGGCTGTGCGTAGATGGAGGAACCATCTTGATTAAGCGCCGTTGGAGTGGATGTAGATGTTTCTACTACGGTCTCTATACCATGTATGTCAGTGGTGATATCGCTGTAAGAGGCCGTGCTCTTCCTGGTACCTGCATTTGAGCCTGTCCGATGGTCCTTGATGGACTCATGGGGATGAAATCTCATGTGGATGGAATCTCATGTGGATGGAATCTCATGTGGATGGAATCTCATGATGGGATGGGCTACTGTATACTAGAAGGAAAACAACAACAGTTGTTTGAGGTTGAGGTTGGCTACTGTAAAGGAAGGCAAAAGCGCTTCGAGCTATACCCAGGTAAGCCCGGACTAGGTAGGGTGTTGTGAAGCTCTTGGTTCCTTCCATCTTCTGTTGGCCGATTGAGGTACTTGGGTGGTACCTGTCTCTTTCCTCAAGATTATTAGGCCAAGGAATCAGATTGTCCATGTATCGTCGGATTTGTTGTATGACAAAGGCAGGCGCATGTCACTGTGGAAGACGTTCATTATCTTACTAGTATTAGTAAGTACTAAACTTGGGTACATGTACCTTATACATAGATGCAGTAATTTTATGTCATGTATTCGAATCCTCGTTGCGACAGTCAAGCGTGATGTTTCTAATGCAACCGTCAAAGGCACCCCTGAAATATTACGAACTGCCTCGGTAGGTACATGTCATCGCGGCTGATTGGTGTGTGTATCACAATGACTAGAAACATTTTGATCAGATACAAACTGTCAGTACGGAATCGCTCATGTTCTATGCACGCCTCTGAAAAATTTAGAGTCTAAGTTATTCCCCAGCTGGTTCATTGTCTCAGTTCCCGGGGGCTTTCGAGTATGGACATTTCGCATCACGTTCGGCTAAACCCATGTCTGCACAAGGTCGGACACTAGGTGATTTAGAAAACGAATCCTGGGAGCAGTCTTTCGGGCAAAACCCTACATGACAAGGAGCGCTTAGGAACAAGCGAGCGAAACAAAGATAGAAGCGATAGCCCAGCTTGGGGCACTAATATAGCTGCGTCGCGAGACAACAGTTGAAGTCGATTATGGCTGTTGCTCTGGAGTGGAATATATCAGAGGGCACTGCTCAGTGCTCTCTCTGCACCTCATCCTCGCCATCCCTCCCACCAATTCTTGCTTTTTCTGGTGCCTGAGTCCGGGCTCCACTGGTGGCCCTGCTCTGTTAGCGTTGTCTCTTGGGCGCCGATGGACCAGGGGGCATGCTGCGTCGGGCTTGCTTTTGTGTTAGGAACTTGTCCTTCTATGGCTGTGTGTAACTGTGTTTGTCTCCGAAGCTGGCGCGTCGAGTTAGGTATAGAGTGAGTGACCAAGGGATGGTGAATAAAAGGTAAATAAGTTTAGAAGTATGTTTGGCATCAACTTGATAGGTAGTGCAACTGGATGAGTTAATGCCGAATATGCATGTGCAATGCTTAATACTAATACCACTAACTTAACAGAAGTTGAATGGAAGCTTCGTTGCAGAAATGAAATCGATGGCACCTTGCCCTGACCATGGAGTCGTGGTCTTACGCCGAACGCCCTGCCGACGCCAGACACCCGCGTTTTTTCCCCATCCTTTTTTTCTTCCCTTCCCAATCGATTTGGTATTTTTCCTTCTCTTCCTGTTTCCCTCTTCCTTGAACCTCCTCTTTACCAGACTTTTCCATCCCTTCACCCTCCCAACCAGCTTGTCGTCTCTGGCTTCCCAGAACGCGCTGTGAAGAGAGAGAGAGAGAGAGAGAGAGAGAGAGAGAGAGAGAGTGCAAAACTTACAGACCCAAACTTGAGAGACAACAAAGCATCCAAACCTGAACGCGTGTACGATTGTGTACATTCTTGTTCTTGTATCCAAATCTTCCAGCTACCTATACTCAACACACATAGGCAAAGGTATGTTTCAGCGAATTTTACCTTTCTCCTACCTTTTCGCAACCAGTAACCCTCCGTGCACCACCTACCTACATCGCAAAGTTCCCCATACTATTCTCCTACTATCCATGTTTCTGGTGACCTCTGTCTGTTGATCACTCTCAATATTCAATCCTGTCTTCTTTTTACCTTTGTCCCTATCCCGGCAGTTGTGTTATCCATTCTCGTGGGTGGACACACGCCGCTCATTGGGATGGGACACATCTTCTCTAAGTTATTCCTACCCGCCGCCTACGACACACGCCTGTGGCTGTTCATGGGTCTTTGGGGCATGCAGCACTGAACCAGACAACCCATGCCCCTTAGTCCTTGTGGTATATGGAAGACGACGAATGCCGGATCTTCTGTGTTGGCAAGTGAGGGAAAAGCAGAAAAGCAGACATCCATCATTTTCAACACCTATTTACACTTTCTGCTTTTGTCTCGAGCTCTTCTCTTCTGCACCTCTAGCATTCCCGTCTAGACCATCGTGGCCCCAAACTCCAACACACCATAACCTAACCATCCAAGCCCATCATGGATCCTCCACCGCTCATGGCTCACTCATCCAACCCCCCATTTATCATTCCCCTTCTCGGCTGTCGTTTGGAGGATGATGTGCCACCAGACAACTCAACAGCCTATGGCCTACCGCGTTCTCTTGCAGCTCGTGGCAAAACCCTACTGTCCCTACCCACTATACACCATACAACATATCCTCCGCTCTGGGTAGTTCCCAGGGTACACGCTGCCCACACTCAGACATGTTGGGCCCAGAGGTACCTCGAAAGTACCTAGCTCAATTCTGATCCATGTCCGGGCTCCCTATCTGAAAGAGGACAGCACCAAAACCCTTCCCACCCCGGGTCCAGTGGCCCATGCATGCCCACAACTGACCACACCCACCCCGCCTCTCAACGTCCCATCGTCCCTCTCTTGATCATTTCTTGCTTCTTGCTCCTCGTCCACCTCCAACTCTTCATCTGCCCCAAGGGTGCTTGCTCATGCTTACCTGTGTCTTCTCATGTTCGCAGTTGTATAGACCGACATCGCTTGCCAATTCGGCGTGTACCACCTTGTTTCTATTAGCCCACCATGGACGATCTGCGCTTCCGTTCTCAGCAGTCTCCTAGGACCAACGACTCGCCCATGAACTCTTTTGTTTCGCCTCCTCGCCATACTTCGAGGCTTCCTGCTCCTCAGATCGCATCTCAAGTTGCCGCCCACGATCACCGATCCAACCTCCCTCGTCGCTTTACTACCGACTCCGGTCGCGTGCCGACCCTGTCTTCCCTCGGGGCTCTGACCTCTCCAACCCGAGCCCCCGATATGAATCAGGATTATCACGTAGGTGATACCAGTCCGACTGCTTTTGTTGCTCTGCTCTGAGTCAGATTTTCCTGCCGCGCATCGCGCGTTTTCTCAGTTCTCTTCAAAGTTTTGCTCCAGAATTAAAAATACTAACAGATACTTAGACGCTCCACAAAGTTCAATTGGTACGTTACCGAGAGACGGTTACTTGGGTTATTTCTTATGCCCAAGCACTGTAGTCGCGATTGGAATTTCCATAGTTATCGGTTTTTTTTCGAAATGGCGATCCGTCAAGCTATTAAACATCTAGCCGATTGCCGTGCTAACACATACACTAGATCGAGAAGAAGAAACTCGAATATGAGCGAATCCGAGAGCAGCGCCGTCGCTTTGAGATGGAGATGCAGAAGCTGGATCAGCAACAGCGACGTGAGGCCATCGAGCTTGCTCAGATGGAGGAAGAAGTCGGTAGACTTGGTGGCCATCAGTCTGAGCCTACCACGCCTCCCGAATACCGCGACAACTCCGGCTTTCCGTCCATGTTCTCCCGCCCGAACCGATATTCGATGTCCAGCCTGACTTCCCCCCCGGGTTTCCTCAACCGTCCTGCGCGGTCTGGCTCGCAGCTGACATCTCCCCCATCGGGACGTATGCAAAGTCGTTTCGGTTTCGATGATGCCACGCCTGCCATGCCCTCCATGCCTTCCCGATCTGTGCCCACGACTCGACGAAACAGCGACGATGAGAAAGACGAGGCTATTCGCCAGGACCCCAGTAGCCACTGTTCGAACAATGCGTAAGTGATTCTTGTGTTTTGTGTGATTGTTCATGTCCTGTTTGTTTGTAAGAGGGCTCTGATTGCCCCAAAACGCCCATCCGGCAGTTACTGGAGGTAACTGCTCAGAATAGGCGCGTTACTGCGAGAAAGGACTCATCATGATGGACAAGCGATGACCTTGCGCAGCGGTCAAATGATTTGGCCACTTGACATCCTGAGATCCATGTTGGAGACAGCCACACATTTCACCTGATGCTCAACGCAAGCGCGTTATGATTCATGAAAGTATCGTGAATCACTGCCAACAACGCATCTTATACCTTCTCAAAGGGTTAAAGAGACGATAAAAGCTTCCTGTGACTCCTTACTGTCAAGCGCATCCCTACGCCACTCACCTTCGAACATCCTGATCTTCTGTAATCAAATCAGATAACCACACTTAATCGATTTACAGTTGTGAATCTCTTGAAATTCTTATTTCTCATCACGTTCCTAAGCATCGGCGTTGCCCTCTCTAGCGATCAACCCAACCCTTCAGCAACGCTAACTTTGTGATTCATTGATAGGATGAACCGATATTCCATGCCCGTCACTCGTTCGAGAACTGGCCTATACGACGCCGGTCTCGACCAGACCAACACTACTCGCTTCTTGTTTGGTGACGAAGATTCTGGTGTCATGGGTCACGGCATGGGCCCTGACGATAGCTTTCCAACTCTCGTTCGTCGGGACGATCAAATTGTGAGTTTAAAACCCCCATTTCCACTCCCTGTCACCGACATCTGCCAGTGCCCGGCAGCTACCAAACCCAAACAATGCTCGCAACTCCATTCATTTCGTCACCTCAATGGGAAGACTTGCCTGGATGGCCCGCTTTTCTCGTCCAGAGTCTGTTTGCCTCAAATTCATCTTGAAATCATGATCAAACCCTCCCTCACTCCTTCACACTTCTCCTCAGCACTTCCCCTCTACAGCGTTTTCAGCCTAACCGCGCTGGTTTCTTGAATGTATCCTATACTTTTAGACACATCCCTACTTTGTGTTCTAATTAGCACTCTTACTCCTCCCGCGCCCATCACTCCTCTGGTTCTTATTCTACCACGCCGTTGCCGCTTGTTTTCTGACACATCGTTCTACTTAGCTCTCTGCATCCTCAGCTGCCCTGGATCTTGCCCTTGCCCCCTCTCCTAACCCCGAGGCATCGTCTGCGAGAGGCTGGAGCCGTGTCGTTAACCGCCACCGTCCCCAGCAGAGTTTGTCTTCGATCAACGGCCCTTCAACTCAAATCAGCGACATCATTGGACTTGGAAACCGACCTTCCTCCATGCGTCACTCCGTGGACCTCAAGTACATTTCTGAAGACGCAGTTGAGACTCACAACCCTATCATGGCGTCTCCCAGCACCCAAGGAATGGTTACTCCGCCTAAGCTGCAGAGTTCCTTTTCGGCGAACGACGTCCCCACGACTAAGAACTCGGCGGGTTCGTCCATGGCTAACGCAAATACCAACAACCATGCTCAGCAGCATTTCCATAACCACAATGCTAGTCTTGGTCGCATTCCTGCTGGTGCTGTCCCTCGTGGCCACAGCCGCGACTTGTCGGCTGATAACTCCAACGTCAGCCGTGACCAGACTGCTACCTACCCATCGATTCAATCTGCTCTCCAGGCTAGTGCGGCTCCCTTCGGCCCCAGCACCACGGCCGCTGCGCCTCCTGCTTCCATGGTGACCTCGCCTGCTGGCACATCCGCTCCTAACGGATACAACAACGGTTTCTATCCCTCCAACGGGTACGCTGCTCCTCAGAATGTTAGCCATCCTTCTGGTGGCTATAATGTCCCTATGCTCGCCACTGGAATGCAGCAAATGAACGTGAACGGGGCCAACGGCGGGAACATGTACACGCCTCAGAACTATGGTGGCTACAACTCCATGCCGTACAACCAGAACAACCAGAACAACCAGCCTCGCGATAGCCAGGCCCGCGTCATTCAGCATCGTCGCCAGCTGGATAACGAAGGTGAGCATAGTAACACAGCCCTTGGTAACAACACTTCAGTGAGCACGATGCTAATTCCTGTACCAGCCATGTCCCGCTACCAGAACATGCCCCTGGAGTCCTTTACCGGCCAGATTTACGATCTGTGCAAGGACCAGCACGGCTGTCGTTACCTTCAGAAGAAGCTTGAGGAGCGCAATCCTGATCAAGTGCACATGATCTGGGCTGAAACCAACCAGCACGTCATCGAGCTCATGACGGACCCCTTTGGTAATTATTTGTGCCAAAAGCTCCTCGAGTTTTGCAACGATGACGAGAGAACCGTCTTGATTCAGAACGCTTCCCAGGACATGGTCCGCATCGCCCTGAACCAACACGGCACCCGTGCCCTTCAGAAAATGATTGAGTACGTGAGCCTGCCACAGCAGGTCCACATCATCATTGAGGCCCTTCGCTTCCGCGTTGTGGAGTTGATCCAGGACCTCAATGGCAACCATGTCATCCAAAAGTGTCTCAACAAGCTCACTGCTATCGATGCTCAGTTCATCTTTGATGCCGTTGGCAACAACTGCGTAGAGGTTGGAACCCACAGACATGGATGCTGTGTTTTGCAGCGCTGCATCGATCACGCCACTGGTGATCAGAAGCTTTGGCTTATTCAGAGAATCACGGAGCACGCCCGGATTCTCGTTCAGGATCCCTTCGGCAACTATGTCGTTCAGTACATCATCGACCTCAACGAGCCTACCTTTACCGAGCCCATTGTCGGCACCTTCCAAGGTTGCATCGGTCAACTCTCACGCCACAAGTTCAGCTCCAATGTGATCGAGAAGTGCCTCCGTTGCGCCCAGCCTGTTTCTAGGGACATGATTGTTGAAGAGCTTCTGGTTCCCCAGGAGATGGAGCGCCTCCTTCGTGACTCCTTTGCCAACTATGTCATCCAGACTGCTCTGGAGTACGCTACTCCTCACCAGAAGTACCGTCTCGTTGAGTCGATCCGGCCTATTCTTCCTCAGATTAGAACAACCCCCTACGGCCGTCGTATTCAAGCCAAGATCTCCACCTTCGACAACCGCGGCAGCGCTGCTTCTAGTGGCCAAGTCACCCCAGCTGACAACACGCAAGGTCAAATCCCCTTGCGAACTAACGGTGGGAACCATGGACGCGTCACTCACACCAGTGGACCTGTGATTCAGAACAACGGCCCCAACGGTGGCATGGCCGCCAACCAGGCCATGCGTCACACGTTGTCTGTTTTCCCCACAACTTCGGCCATCTCTGGTTCAGTTGCACCTGTTGGAGGCCCCGTTCAGCCGCCCCAGTTTGTGCAGCAGAGGGCTCCTGGTAACTTCACCCCTGCTGATAACGGTGCTGTCAATGGCAACGGCAACCATGTCAACGGGTCTTTCAACGTCAGTCCTAACGGTGATGCCAACAGCGGCGTGGGAAGCTCTGCCAACAGCACTGCTAACGGCAGCATCATTGGCACTCCCAGCACCGGCGAGGCTGGTGAGCCGCATTGGGTGTAAATAAGTCTGGAAGACCACGCACATGCCGCTACCCGACTTGTTATAACATGATTATTACGCAACTCACAGTCCTTGTGAGTTGGTTCCCCAGCGGTGCGCAGCTTGACACAGCACGTTCACGACACCGTCATGATTTGACGATTTTCCTTGCCCTGTTTCACTACGTCTCAAAACGAAAGCATCAATGGGCCCAGGCCCACTGCGATCCTCTCAACAAACCTGCACAGCAGCCCCCAGGCTACTTCATGTGTACATTAGCAGGATGGATTCGCAACCAAGTCATCGGCCCTGGCAACGTCTCTGGATCTATCTTTTGATAAATCACTCATTGATCTGCCCGGGAGGAACCGACATGTACCTGTATTTGGATCTTTACGATCGATCACAACCTCAGCATAGACGACTCGATTTTTTCTTTGGTCTCTTTTTTTTGTTTTCATTACATCAATTCTGCAACTTTTGATCTGGGAAGATTTTCGACGAGATTCAACGCGTTCTTTCATTCATGAGCAATCACTATCATGGGTTTACGTCAAGCTTCGCAGCATGATGCTTACAAGACTGGCGGATCTGTCTACAATGAGGCATGGGATGGGATATTCTCTTTTGGCGTGCGACCTTCGCCACAGATCTATTCTGGCCTGGGTGGTTATCATGATGGTCATTTCACGCCCAACTCTTGGAATGATGGTGGTGCTTGAGGGTCAATCCGAGACTTGTTCAGAGGTCCTGAGGTTTGCGTCTCTGACAACACGTTCAGTTCCTTTGGTCTACAGGACCCAAACGCGAGGGTTGGGAACCCCGTCCCTCTTTTTCTTTCGTTATCTTGTATGAATTTAGGGGAATCAGTTTAGTAACTTCGTTATAAGCCGAGTCATATTTACGGCATCTCGACAAGGCTCTTTCGGCCATCAGACTCGGGACCAGCATGCTGGTAAATGCCCGGATGGCTGCACTGTAACTAGATCTGGTCACAAAATTATTGTTGCTTATTATACTTTTCTCTTTGACATTGTGGTGGTTGACACGTGACTGATGGCTATCTTCTTCTGTGTGAGACTGGAGCATGATGCTTGACAGCCAGAGCAGTGACGTCTCACTACATGAAGCTCCAGGAAGAAATGACCTGTATAAACTCCATTCTCGGAGGATATACTGAAGAACTGCACCCATTATGTGTTTGACTCTAGGGTGTTTCAATACCCTGATCGTCTACTGACAAGCAAACTTGTATGGATCGCTCGCTGGATGCCCACACTCAACATACCAATCAAGTGAACGATGGACAAGGAAAAATAGAGAAGAAAAAGGGCTCCATCAGACCCCGCCAAGTTTCTGTATCAGTCTGGGTAAAATGGATGCCAAAATGCAGAGATTTTCGAAGGCTCATCTAGCTACTAGGGGTTTCTCTAAATCTACAAGGTAAGATAGGAAATGGGACAAATTGGAGTCTGCCCTCGTACGCGTAGCTCAAGTAATTTGTCGCTGTCGCGAAGCAATCTTGCAGTCGCCGGCATTAATATTAACAGCATTACACACAGGTTCGTACATCTTCACATGCCTCACAGTACGACAACCAGCAAAAGAAATCCAGCCGGAGAACGTTTGTTTCATAGAGTTCTTGAATATCATTGGAATTTCCTTAATTCCGCTTTTTGCTACCAAACGAGGTTCCCGACTCCCCAGAGTCCAAGCATGCATTGCCAAAACCAGACCCAGCACCCGGAGGAAAACTTGTCCTCCCCATGTTGTCCTTTTAGTAGCGGCGGCGAAGAGATCGACGCCGTCACCGCGACGACCCAGCAGTGGAGCGAGCCGTTTATCGGTATCGCCAAAGGGACAGGGTGTTGTGACGCTTCCAGGTCTTTCTGCGACCGGCCTTGGTCTTGTTGTAGCGGTGGCCCTTGTTGAGACCACGGGACTTCTTGCCGGTGGCGGTGAGGCCGCGGGACTCGCGGTGCTTGTGGACGGGGTTGACGATCCAGTTGATGCGGGGGTCAATACGGATGGCCTTGTGCTGGGGGTCGACGAGGATGACCTCGTAGTACTTGTAGGTAGAGTCCTGGTTGACCCAGTAGGAGTTGAGGACTCGGAGGTTAGCGCAGCGGCGGCCGACACGCTCCTCAGCGGTGGCCTTGAGAGATCGCTGGTACTTGAGCTGGTTCACTCCCTGGTTGGTGGGCTTGCCTGTTCGATCACCAGAGTCAGTAATTTATCCTGTTTTTTTCTTCATCCCTTTTGTTCGAGATAGAAAAACGCACCATAGGTGGCACCCTTGGGGGCGGGGCGCTTGCGGCCACCACGGCGGACGCGGACGCGGTAGATGACATAGCCCTGCTTGGCCTTGTATCCGAGACGGCGGGCCTTGTCCAGACGGGTAGGGCGAGAGGCGCGGTGGATAACGTTCAATTGACGGAGCTATATTGATGCACTCTCAGCAAATGTTCAACGAGTGTATAGCAAAGACGGGGCAATAAGCCCCCCTCCGGTCCCCCTGTCGCTTGTTCTCTTCTATTGCCTCTTGTTCATCGTGTGGTGGTGCATAGGTTGGAAACTAAATCAACAGAGAAATTTCTTTCCCTGATAGAAACATCCCCAACGCACAATTTTTTTCAATTGCCCACGCGACGATTATGACGGAAAGGCGTAGGTAGAGAAGAAGCAGGCAGAGGGAGCGAGGAGGAGGTGCCGCCGTCCACGGAACATGGTGTTTTTGTTGAATTTTTCATACCTCCCAGCAGCGCACTCGGAGAAGGAAGCGCACGAGATCGGACTGCTTCTTCTTCTGAAGCTCTTCGACGTACTTGAGGGCACCCATCTTGGCTGTTGTCGACGAGAAACGTGAGTTAGTAACAAGAAAAAGGGAAACGTCGCAGACGAGGAGGGAAAAGAGGTAGAGAGGAACAGGAGGATACGAACCGGCTTGTGTCTGGAGGAGTTTCCTGCCGTTTGGTTAGTAGAGACGAGTGTGTCGAAATTTCGAATGTCACAAAGGTTGGGAAGGGTAATGAAAATTGAGGGCACAGTTTGTGGGTTAAGCGATGCACTAGCCCTAGTGAGAACTAGCGTGATAGGATTTGCCCCTCCTCACCAACCCCGAGGAGACGGGCGGTGTGCTGTGAACTCTGATGAGTCAGCAGACGTCAACTCACCGGGGTACACCGAGGAAATTTATCGACCCTGGCCAAATATATTCGGTGAGTCTTTTGCATTGTTTGGAAGGTTACTTATTTCGTGGTAGATCTCAGGTACAATTTTTACATATGAGAACACCAAATCCATTCTCACACTGAATCCCATCAGACTTAGTCTCAATCCTAACTGAGCCACTCGCCCCCGCTAATATCCCGTATTCTATGTTACTTAACGCAATTACCAGTGTTTGTTCTGAAGTTCCAGTACATCGTTAAGTCATTCTCACAGACCCTTCTTCTCCTCTGGTAAGAGCTTCAGAACTCCTGTGAATGCCTTCATGTGACTTTGAGCGGTCATTCCCCAACTCTCTTCCGTCATCTTGGGAACAGCCTCTCCAACAATATCCCATGCCAGCTTTTTGATATCGCCAGCATTTTCGGCGGGCTTGCTCGGCAAAGGATGAAGCCCAGGCATGATCAAGTGATTGACAGTATTAACCGCCATCGCAAAGATTTGCTGATTAAGCTCACGCAAGTCATTGACGTCCTGTGCCCAACGTGTTGTACTTGGCTTCTTGATCTTACATCCCTCGTCGACCACATATTCATAAACAAACATAAAATTACCAAGATCGTCGAGAGACTCGAGCAACTCGGTTGCTGGGTTCTGGGAATCATCGGAACCTTCAGTGGTTGGCGGATCCATCCAAGGCAGCACTTGAACAAGTTCAGAAGGGAGATCGTTCGCATTGACTCTGTTGAAGTTGGAACTAATATAATATCAACACATGTGCTGCGAAGCATGGCCCACTACGAACTTACGGTCGAGCTTTCATCTCGGTGTCGATAAAGTTGAACATTTCGGCTTCCTGATTCCGAACTTCTTGAAGTGCCGTATTCACAAGTTGGCCTCTTTTCTTGGATGAACTATTTGTCAAATCAGTTGTCAGCGGGAAGCGCACATAGAGTAGAACCATGTCGAGACCAACCTTGCAATGAAATTCCCCTCGTTCACTACATTTTGTTCCTTTTCTCTTCGCGATGGCTGTGACGCTGTCTTCCGTGCTCTTCGAGATGCCTTTGGGGGCGCTGCTTCTTGCGTGGCATCACTTTCTTGACTAACGTAAGTTTTTTTGCTGAAGCGTAGGGTCAGATCATATCTACCAGTGGCAGAAGCCTTCCTTTTTCTCAGTTTTGGCGGCATTGCAGACCAACTTCGGATTCTGATCAACCGTTGAGAAACGCCATGTGCTTGCTGGAGAGTGAGACGGAGTTGTGAGTTGTCGGTGTGTAGCACAAATAGAGAGGGCAAATCGAACAGCGAGAGAAGCATGAAACAGAGAAGAGAGGGCCAACAAACTTGTCTTCTAGATGCAGCAGTTGATGCCTGGACACCAAGGTAACGTATGTCCAGACAGGCCATACAATTGTTGGGGAAGGAACCCAACCCTTCATGTCTAGATACTTACATAGGTAGGTGCCTAGGCAGGTATGCCGCCGTTCTTTCCTGCTGTACTCACTTGCTAGGTACTAAAACATCCATACAATGGGGCCTAAGCCAATATCATCAGCATCTCTACAGGAAGCATTTCATTCTATCTCGACACCGATAACCCAAGAGGAACGAAGGAGCAAGACTGAAAGAGAGGGAAGCAAGAGAAAGGCAAAATGGACAATGTATCGAATTATGTCATGATCTAGGTATTCTGCCGAAGTATCACTCTGTAGCACGTCTCCTATACCCAGATCTACGTCTCTTTCTCTTTCTCCTCTTTCTTCTTGCTTATATCACCCAAAATCAGAACGACATTACAATCATATAATCCATCTTACCAGAAAAGCCGAGATAAAACAGCCAGCGAAGTGCAAGCCGCGAAAGTCTTTGTCATACATGATACCAACTATAACCCAAAACCAATAAAAACACAACTTGACCCTTTTTTTGATGGCAAATTAGTTACACCCTGAAATGAGAGCTCGGGGGCCTCTGTCTATAGATCTCAACCTCGAAAAAAAAACAAGTGGAAAATAAAATCGAAATAGCAAAGCCTTCCCGCATCATCTGTCCTTTTCTCTTTTTAACCCGACTTCGTAAACATGATGATTGGATCCCTGGAACCAGAGAAGCAAAGTATTTGGCAAACAGTAAACGTTACAATCTCGCGCCTAAACCTCGAGTGGCAGACTTGCCATCAAGGAATGACTTGTTAAACGCCAAAGAAAAAGGGAAGGGTTCAATGGTGAATAAACCAAGCACACAGAGGCGTTAGTGAAAACAGCCTGCGCGCATTTCAAAGGGTCTATCTAGTCAACACCGAAAGTCCCAATGTCTTGTAATATCAACTCGACATAGGGATTCCTGACTAGCGCGCCTAGGCGTAATCAAGATTTGCACTTAGTGAGTGTTGAGAGAAAGGCCTTGGAATGACCCCACCCAGTCGGCCTGTGAACTCATGGACGACGCACCCTGAGAGTGCGGCCCTGGACTCGCTCCAGACTGCTGATTCGGGAAGCGACGCATCGACTGAGAGTCACCAGCCTGTTGGAGAGGCTGCCCAAGGTAACTCTCCAGACCCGAACCACCACCACCACCAGGAAGATATGGGTTGACTCTGGGATTTCCGAAAGCACCAAATTGCTGACCGTAAGGGTAGTTGGAAGGAGGATACCCAGTGGGCTGGCTGCCACCCCGATCACTGCCATAAGGTTGACTGTAAGTCGGTCGGAAACCACGCCCATCTCGTGCTCCAGTTGTGAAGGCTGCTGCTTGGGACGAGTCCTGGTTCTGCTGGTTTGGTCGACGATCATTGCTGCTAGCGGCACGAACGACGCCTACAGCACCGGGTCCGACACCGCTTGGGGCCTGGATTCCTAGAGTAGGGCTGGCGAAAGAGGCTGGGTTGATAGCCGACATCCAGATTCGAGTCTTGTATATCTTGAAAAGGTCCGTAACGAGCGAGTTGAAGTTGATGTACGAGTCGGCAAAGTAATAGAAGGTCAGTTTCTTCCAATCCCTATGTCCAACAGTATTAGCAATGAAATGGATGCGACACGAGCAAAGCGCTTACATCTGAAATTCGGCGTCGAGAATCTCCATGTTGAGGCCATGTTCTTTGACCTTCTGCATGCAAACGCGTTTCGCCTTGGCTTCTTGCCCTTCCTTGTCCCGCAAAGAATGCACTTCGTGACTCTGGGCAAGCCTCTTGATAAGCTTGGGTCGAAGCTCACCCGTGTTTGGTTCCTGGGCGTGATGCTGGCTCTGGGGTCCCATACCTCCAACGGCGCTCCCCTGAAGGCCTGTGGAGGAGGCAAGGAGACCGGCACCGGCACCTTCTTGGGCAGCAGCTGCGCCTTGGGAGTACATCATGAGCCACTTGTATTGCTCCTCCGCATAATGCTCTTTCAACTCCTTGGCGCTCTGCCAGTCAACGTTGTCCTTGGCAACTGTACCAAGGTCGGTACCTCGATCAGCCTCGACAATGACGAGATCCCCCGGCTTCACAGTCAAGCCTGTACCTTCCTGAATGTAAAAGACATCAGCTCTGGCGCACTTGAACAGAACAATGTGAAGCAGCTGGTTGTGTCGAGGCTGTGCGATGCTGTACACGTTCCGGTGAGGGGATGGAGCCCGGTTGGCGTATAGGTTTGAGAGACCATAGGATGGTGGGTATTGGCTGCCATATCCAGGTTGATAGTTATTTGCGAGGCTAGGGCCTCCACCAAGGTAGTTGACAACTGGATCAGAGTCAGTATGTATAGTAATATGAAAGATGCATTGAATCAACTCACCATTGTTGGGACCACCAAAAGCGATGCTATCCGGGTAGCCAGGAGGATAATCGCGAGACTGCTGAGCATCAATAGGCGACTGCTCGAGCCCAGCTGCCATGTCAGGCACGGAGCTGATGGAACCTTGGCGGGTAGGCATGGTGGCGAAAGAGTGCCTTCTGCTTTGCGAAATATCTGAGGCAGGGAAGCCAAGGGAGCTAGACCAGAGAGCTTTCTTCAGGTTGGCGTTATCAGTCTTGCGATTGTTGTCGGAAACAAACGGATTTCGCAGTGTAGGTGGGCCGTATTCACTCATACGTCTATTCAAAGCCCGTTTGGCTAGAGCCTCACCTCCGTCTGTCGTTTCATCAAGCTCATCAATAGCATAGTCGGATTCTTCAGGGACTGTTTCACGCAAGGCGTAGCCATTTCCAGAGTAGGCAGATCCAGTGGCGGCACGTGGCCTTATGCGCGCATTGTATTGCGTTTGCTGGCGCAAGATGGCGTTCTCCCGAGCAAGCATCTCAATAGTCTTTGCATCTGAACTTTGATGGAAGGAGCCTTGAAGAGATTCATTTGGACTCTCGTCCTCGTCGTCCTCCATTTCCTTGACCTTGTCAAGCATAGACCCATCGTTGGCCATCTCGCTCAGCATACTGGGCCGTGAGGGTCGATGCTGCAGGGCAGGGTGTCGAGCACGTCCCATGACAGCCGAAGAGCTCATGTTAGGTGCATTCGGCGTGGTCTCGGGATCCAGTTGTCCCACGGAATACGACTGAGATCGATAAGTCTTGGGGGTTGGATGGAGGGGAATCGCAAAAGGTATTTGCTGGTTTGGTCCGTTTTCTCTCGAAACAGGGGAAGTCTGTGTTTCCGAGCCAAAGAAGGAACCGTGCGGCCCCCCGGGAGGCATGGTTGATGTGGGAGATGGGAGAACTTCGCTGAGTCGTGAAGGAGGATCTTTACGATCGTTGTTCCAAATTCCTGTTCCCCAAGAGAAATTAGAGTTACCAGGAGCACGGCCTATAACCGATGATGTAGAATGAGAACCCCATGTACCAGCACCGGTCTCGGCCGAAGGTGTGGTTGGATGAGAAGCTGTAGGCGACATCGAGTTACTGGGAAATGAGCCTTTACGGGGACGACCTAGAGATTGCGATGTTTCGTTCAGCCAAGACGCTCGCCGGACAGGCTTGGGAGGTTGCGTGGCAGACTGCGTGGTAGAATGCGCAGGCTCCTGACGGTGATCGCCTTCGTCGTCTGAGCTAGCCAGGGCCTCGGAATCGGGTGTGGAAGTTCGAGCATGCAGCTTTTCAAGAAGAAGTGACTGGTTGTTCGCCGTAGACCCAGGGTGTGTCCCTTGGCCCAGTCTCGAGGCCTGGCCGGGCTTAAATGAAGCAGAGCTCATCATTGAAGTAGAAGGAACTAGAAAAATCGCCTCAATATCCTCCAGGCGGCCAGACTGAGTTGATTTTACAACGCGGTGCGCGAGCAGCTCGTAGACCCTTCTTGGAGTATGATATGTCGGATACTTCAGCTAATAGTAGCGCGTTGAATGACGCGCTGCTGTAGATCTGAAGTTGAAGCTGCTGCCACGATATCAAGTGGGAGTCTCAAGTGTGAGAGTTGTTTTTGATTGGGGAAAGTGATACAAATCTGTGACTGGTTAGTTTGCTGATCCCATGATAAAGGTTTGTGAAGGCGCCCAAAACAAGAAGATGCATGGTTGCTGAAGGAAGCTTATTTGAGCGGGGAACAAAGACCTCGTGACATGCGCAAAGGTTCGTCACGGAGAATTGGATGCGCACGCGAACTGGCGCGCATTGCTCGCAAACCTCAATGCTGCGATTCAAACAAGCCACATGGCACTGAGCCTTGTCTGTTGAGGAAAATGGAAGGATGTAGGAATTGCCAGGGCAGCTAACTTACCGAAGGTACAAACCTCGGGTATTTCTATGGTTTCGGGGCATCAAACGTGGTAGAATCTAAGCCGTAATGCAGACAAAGAACAGCGGGAAAAACTGGCGATTCTGTAGCCGGACTGAGGAGTAGGCGCCTTTGCGAAGTGGCGATTCTGATCTCGATGAAAGAGCCGTAAGCCGACAATATGAATCTAGCACAAGGCGAGCCGAACGGGTCGATTAAAGCTGCAAAAGGACTGAACAGCGCATGAAAAAGTCTAAAACCAGCGCGTCTAACCCCAGGCGCAAGGAAACGTATTCGAGTTGTTGATCTGAAAGTGTATGGCGATTCAGACTCAGGCGCAACCTCTGCTCAAGATGTAGGCTTGGGCGAGGAAGAGTTGAGGATGAAAGTGCTGCGATAACAGATGGAGCTAGTCGAAGCTCATTGTAGGCGAAAAGGTAGGCGCGTAGGACAACCCAAGTCGCCGAAAGAGAATGAGGC
>JABFEV010000958.1:0-15710 GCA_013618395.1 Fusarium domesticum | reverse complement strand
TCCCCTTGGTCTCGAGGGGGTCTGATGTTTCATTCCTCCTCCCTTTTGACCTGCATCGAAGTCTCGAGCAAACAGCAATGGGAACCAACTCCCTCCTGTGTCTCACCTTATGGACCCCTTTCATAGCTGTTGCACTTATCTTGCCTTAGGCCAACCGCGGGCCTGTTCTCCAGCGGGATGGGTTGAGTGGCCTGGGTCGATCCCGAAGAAACTAACGGTAGTGGCACGTTCCAACAGATGGGGACGCGATCCTAGACCACGACAGAGTTTTTGGGCTAGATTTTCTTTTTGGAGAGAAAGAAAGAGGTGGACAATCAAAGATGGCTTGTCAATGGTCTGAGTAACGATATTAACAGGGCGCGTCTATTGTGATGCCCGGACCATGGCTGATGCTCGTGGCTTTGGAACTCGAGGCCTAGACCACAAGAGCACATCAATTACCATTTCGCGCATGCAAAAATTCTCTATGCGGTTAATCAAAGAATGAATCATAGGGACATGCTGGAAAAAAATTCAAGATCTACATTTATCAAGAATGTGGTAGATCGAGAATATTTGACGATGTTTGCTTTGTCAAAGCTTTGGAATAATTGTACCTGACATCCATCTAGATATTCAATATCGCCGCGGAACCATGCAAAGCCTTGGCTTTACTCGAGTCTTGTCCTAGCGAACTTGTAGCATTTGCTAGTTGTATCATTTAAGAAAGGAGGCAATTGATATTCCGACCATTGAAAATTAGAGGCGCTACGCCCGAGGCAATAATTTTCACCCGACACATCGATCAATGTTGAGCTAAATTTATAGCACGGCTGGGCTTAGCTGAGCAGAGGAGTGATTTGAGAGGCTCGTCCGTATCTTCTCTTTGTCCCTTTTTTCTCCCCGTGTATCAATTCTATTTTAATGGTTGGCTTCACTATGACATCCACACAGAAGCACCGTATCAAAATGGAAACGCCAGTCAGCTCACAGTCAGCTCACAGTCAGCACTATGGCGCCGCTTGTTGTACTTTCTCTCTGTCTTACCGGGCTGTCGGCTGTCGGTCTATTTGGGTCAGCGACCAATAGAATTGAGGAATCGTATTTTTTCCTCTCGTCGTGGGACACGTGCGGCCTCATGCATTTACTATGTACAAGTAATGAATGTGTGATGTGATGATATCGACCTGTTGCTTCTACCGCATCTATTTGATATGCGTGTTAAACTCAATAAAACACGTGCAATGTGATAACACTCAGCCAAGCAAGTGTAGAGTGGATGCCCTTACTTTAGTCTCAAGTCTACCATGTAAATCACAATACCTCCTTCTTTTGGGCTCGACTTTATCAACGGACTTTGTGGCTCCATGTTTACTATTTCCCTTCCTATGCCCAAGCCTCCGCGTATGTAGAATGTGCTAAAAACTATTATTTCTCTTGGCCACTATGATCCGGTGGTTTTAGATTCCTCCTGCTCGTTATTTCCAAATATGGCTGTGATGATGATGCCCTGCATGTAAATCGGTGGATTCCTCTTCTTGCCCTTCTCCCTGGAACCTGTTTGTTGACGTGGCTTGGGTGGGGAGAAAATGGTCTTTGTGGGATTGGTGGGAGTCGCCTGTCCCAGTGTTAAATACGGTACCATGACGGTAACGCGCTCATCACTCCACGAGGAACCGTGCATACTATGTAGAATTTGTACCGTGCCAAGCTCACACATTCGATGTTCGTCCGTATTCCGTGATGCCATTCCTGGAACCGAGATACCTCGTCATTGTGCAGATAATACATATCTCGAAAACAGCAACTGAAAAGGTGAACTAACGCCCCCAAATTCTCTTTGGTAGTAGCGTTCCTTCAAGAGGGTGTACTACTTACTAGTTGTACAATGGGTAACAGAATTGGGCTGAAAGGATTCATCTGGCCCATCCCTTGACTTGATCAAAATTTAATTTAAGTACCAGTTTTGATGGGTTGAACGCCATCATCATCGGGGACTACTAAGATCGGAGAATTACGCTCTCTTCTAATCGGGCTGAGTCTAATGTCACGGCGTGATCTCGTCTGTTACAGCAAAGCAAGGCGCCTATGTTGATTCCATCTCTAAACGCCGTGCCATCCATCATCTGCACACTCGACAGCTTTCCTCGGACTGATATCAAAAGGTTAAAAAAAAGCTATGTTCATTCAGTCAACGCAGCAGGTAACAAATAGATCCACCAATCGCTAAAAGCCATGGCACCACGGCCGCCTTTCACCAAGAGAGCAAAGACTAAGCGGCGCACCTTGAAGGACAAAAAAACATGGCATGGCACCATGTCGCTTCCTCCCTCCGGTGCCCATAACGGGTTATCAAGAGCACGGAGGTTCTTCAGGGGCGAGATTTCGCCATCTTGCTCTACGGGCATACGGCCTCCGATCTTCCTAGTCACATAAGACTCAAGACTCGTAATGCTGGAGAGAATTCTCCATGCTCCTTCTCCTTCTTTCCACCCCCTTTTCTTCTGGAACTTGGACGACATAAGGCCCACTCATGGTACGGCGCTCTTGCGTGTTCAGATATGTTCTCAGGCTTGCTGGAAGTCGTGCCGTGGTCCCACCCACCAATCATCACCTAGATGCCCACTGTGGGGAGCACACCTCAGCCCCCCTGCAGCCCGCCAGCGCCACCAGCCTGAGGCTCCAGCGGGGACTCTGGAACCCCTGCCTCCGTAGGTTGATGGCGTCCCCCTTTGGCCTCCAGGGGACCCATGGTGTTGGACTGCTGGTACAGATGGAAATGGCAGGAACCTTCAAGGTTTGGTGTGTTGTGGTGCCTCTGCAATGTTGCGTGCTCATACTGCACCGAAATACGTACCAGCCGGGTGCCCTTCCAGGTTCCCCTAAGCCTCTTCCCACCGCGCCTTACTAAAATCAGGAACTCAGAGCACGCTCAGGGGCGGGTTCTTGTCCTCCTCCCGCAGACTCCCATGTTTACCCCTTACTTTGAGGCCTCAGGCAACTAAACTCTCATAAGGTTGAGCCCCTTTGAAACTCTACGTGTCCTCTAGATAAAGAGGGCCTATTCTCTCCTCTTTCATGAAATCGTGGCCCCAAAACAACCAGCCCAACTCCTTCTCCAATCAAACAAATGGTCGCCTAGAGCGTATTTCGCACAGAGAACACTTGTCCTCTTTGCCTTACTTGATTCTCATTGTCTTCGTCAGCCTTCAGTCACGGTCACAGTCACCTGACGTCGGACCCCAGATCCCAAGGCCAGGCTTCGCTGACTCACACCTGCCGCCTAGTCTGATGGTGGACATCGTCACTGCCTGCGCCTCAATATACCTGGATCAACCGTTCAGACAGTAAAGCTGCATGTATAACTGCCAGTGAAATCACCTCCCACATTGGTTTTCCACGGCACCACAACGATTCAGTATCATTATCAACATCACAATCAAATCAGCTACCATGGAATTCTCACAAGATACTCCGCTACCCAACTTTGATAGCTCACCAACAGAGTCTCTCCTTTCTATCCCTGGCGACCCCTACTCGTCACTATTCCCAGTGACCACCCCTTCCGCCACCAACACCATGAATCCCATGGAGATGATGACGCCCAAGTCTTACGCCGACGACAAGAACAACTCCCAGCAGGAACCTGAAACACCGAACTCTGGCTCGGAGAAGAAGTCTGGCAAGAAGCGCAAGTCCTGGGGTCAAGTCCTCCCTGAACCGAAGACAAACCTCCCTCCCAGGTATGACGATCTTTATGTTCAAGGCATAATGTCATCTCAAAACAGCCTCACTAACAGACACTAGGAAACGAGCCAAGACCGAGGACGAAAAGGAGCAACGTCGTGTCGAGCGTGTTCTTCGTAACCGTCGCGCTGCCCAGTCCTCACGGGAACGCAAGAGGCTTGAAGTCGAGGCCCTCGAGATCCGAAACAAGGAACTCGAGGCTATCATCGAGTCTGTCCAGAAGCAGAACATGAGGTTGACGGAGGAGCTCAAGAACTACCGACAGAGTGCCGGCATTGTTACACGCTCCTCTTCCCCCCTCGCTGCCCTTCGGGATATGCCTGTTACTCTCTCACAAGAGCTCTTCAGCTCACAAGACGGCCACAAGGCCAACACTAACTCCTCCACTATCATGGATGATCTCCTCATTTCATCAAATAACGGTAACGCTACTGTCAACCCGGCGTCCATCTCCCCCAACCTATCTCCTGTTGACGAGTCACCCGAACTGGCTACCACGCAGCCATCGAAAGAGGCGAAGACCAGTGAACAGACCAGCACCTCTCCCGACCTGACACAATGTCCTGCAGAGACGTTGTTTGACCCGCAGTGTCAAATGTCGGCGGAGGTGCCCCGGTCGTTCCTGTCCTCGCAAACTCCGATGTCGGCAACCTGGGCCTGGCTCCTGCAGCTCCAGATGACGTTGCTTTTAGCCTCGGCGGTCCTCTCGGCATGTCAGCGACCTCTGACACAGATCGCTTTTTCCTTGAAAGCGAAATTCTCGCTTCTCCCAACTCCTCAACTCTTGACGACGATTATATGGCTTGTGACAATTCCTTCCAGCAAGACTTCGACCTCTTCGACATCAACGACTTTTTCAACGACGAAGCAAACACTGTCGCTACAGACTCTGTGGCAGCGGGCGACTTCGGCGCCGCGAACCCCGGTCTCGAACACAAACTCTCCGACTCTGAGAATCAAATCCCTTCGAGCAATCCTCACTCGCAGCCCCTCCTTGGCGCGTCCTCTCGCGGATGCGACGTTGGTGGCATTGCGGTTGGACTCTGAGGGACGCGAGGATCAAGTCGAGAGCTTGCGTCGCGAAACCAATGGTGCGCGCGATGAAGAACGCCAGCTGACACAGTGTCTTAGCAGCATTAAATTGCCGTCGAAGCAAGTCCTCATGACCTTGTTGTGGGCAATAAGGGTTGAAGAACAGAGGATCCGACGGAAGCAAGACGCCGCTCTCAACTTGGAGACTCGGTCGTTTCAGGTCAACAACCAAGCAAACCAAGATAATATTGTTTTACAAGTGGTGGGAGCTAAGCGGAAGGTGACAGAGCCAACCATTAGCTTGCCCAAGCGAAGCCGACTGGCATAAAAATGACTTTGTATTTAATCCCTGCGATTTACGTAGGAGTCGGGAAATGGCGGGTGGCAAAGGCGTACAGGTTCATGACTACTAATGTCCCAGTTGGAGGGAACGGATATCGCCAGAGGATCTGGTTATCTATATTGTACTAGTACGAAGCAACGTGCCAAATGAATCGCATGCTTGATCTTCCGATTATTTTAATTGCCTTGATAGTGATGTTGTTTGTATGAGATGTCTGTTTGCGAAGTGCTGGCATTCACTTTGTTGTACTTGGAATGCCGAAATCTAAGCTTCTTTGCAGCCTTTGGTCTGCAAATAGCACGGCTTATTTCAGACTTCACAGGCCTTTCATATCAAACAGAACACCGTTCAATCAAGTGTTGACGTAGGTATTCCAAAGCTTGGCGCCATCCTGACAATGATATTTGACATTGCTCTGCATTTTTCAAGTTCGCTTTCACCATAGCCCCTCCATTTCCTGCATTGCAGCCTCATCGTCATCAAAACTATCACCGCCTTGCCCACTCCCACTGTCTTTATTGTTTGCGGGTCGATCATCTTGCCGATTCTGGTCTTGCCCCTCTGCCTCCGCAATGAGGGCGTCGAGATCGTTTTCGTCAGGCTCAGCTTGCGGGTCCAAATTCTTTTTCCTGCCTTGACCCTCGGCTTTTGCTATTAGTGCTTCCAGATCGTCTTCCTCTAGCTGCTTATCGTTACGAATTGGTAGGGCTGGCCGTGACGCGCGTGGTGTAGCGTCGTATAGATCATCGTCGTCGTCGGGGATGTCGTCGTTGTGCTCTGGTGTCTTTGGCCTCTCACTTATGGGAGCGTCTGGTCCACTGTTTAATGGTGGTAGTGTAGGCTCATCACCGTCACCCTCGCCGAAAAGGTCGTCATTGTCATCCGCTGGAACTGTGCTTTGTGGCTTGCCCTCGTTGATGTACTCGGTTCGTGCTGCCGTAACGCGCTTCTTGTGCCCGGCTTTTTCGACCATGTTGAGAGCGTCAAGGAACCTGGCTTTGGGGAAGAGGTCATCAAGCCAGAGTTGGTAGAAGGAGAGGAGACGTGCGGCATCTGAGAACTGTGCGTTGCATACATTAGTAATGCAGTCGATCACCGTATGCAAGAGTGGTTTGCGTACTTCATGACCCTTTCCCTTGATCTTGAGATCTCGAGCTCGTTTCCTTAGTTTGGGGATTCCGTTTGGCCCTAGTAACCTATCTATTAATTAGCACCTTGACAAAGTGATGAGGTACGGTGCTAAATCTTACCGATCTTCATCGAGTTTGACATTGGGTACGCGGGCTCTTTTCTGCACCGAAACCTCTTGGTCAATACCTAGACCGGATTCAGGTTCCTTCCGCTTCTTGTTTGAAGATTCAAGAGGAGATGCGAATGGATCGTCTGAAAAGTCATCGACATCGTAATTGTCTAGTTCGTCGTGTCTAGCGGTCGGTGAAGGGGCGAGTGATGGCATGATGGGACGTATCAGGAGGTTGAGATAATTGAGCGTCCTGAGTTCTTGAAGGTCAATAATCAACTTCAACAAGCCTCATGTAAAACGCGTCTCATACAAAGGGAGACGCGACTAAGTTTAATTGATCAATGATTTCCGCGTACCCATCCCGCCCAAGGCCCGCAGCATTCCGATGGCCAATGGAACCATTTTTCGATGCGATGACCGGTTCACGTGATCTTATCCTCAGGCATTAATCTGCCCCGGCTGCAGCTTCGAATGTACCGAAACCAACGACCTCGACTATTGTGATCTGAACGACTAATTGCCCCGGACGAAGCATCGCACAATGGCTGAGACGACGACTAAGCAAGCGACCCCTTCCTTCGTCGGGGTTAGCAAGGTCGTTGAGACCGAGTACCCGGTATGTAAGCCCGCAATTGAGACTGCCTTGAAGGTTGCTAATCCAAGAGGTCATTTAGCTCATTGACAACGATCCGTACGTTCTTGACCCTAGAAACAACCCCGAAGCAGACGAGAAATAAGAGAATGATCTGCCGAGGAGATTGAACGCTGGTTTGTTTGGGCGCTGGACATCATACTAACTCTTCGGCAGCCACTTCAGTCGAGTCGTCCGTTACGCTCGAACCTCCGACTATGTTTACGGCCTCCTTGCGACCGCCTTCGCCCCTACAGCTCTATACACGCTTGAGCGCTTCGCCCCCTCTCATGTAGGAAAGGGTGGTTTCGCCAAGGCCATGCGATTGGCTGGTGGTGTTGGTATCATTGGTGGCTTCCTCTACTATTACCAGCGATCATGCCGTACGTTAACCTGAACTTTGGACGGAGAATAATGGAGGATTTGGGAATAGGAACTAATCACATTGGCGATAATAGTTCGATTTTATGGCGCTACCGAGAACGCCCGCGAGATCGAGATGGACATGCGCGAGATGGTCGACAAGGTCAAGAATGGCGAGTCTCTCTACGGCGTCAGCCGACTGAGCCCTCACCTCCAGGGTGTGGCTGCCCGCCAGAGCCGTTACTCGGCGCTGCTCATCAGCACGGTCCCGTGGTTCAACTTTGTCAACCACAACCAGCATGGTGTTGATACGGCCAAGTACTACCAGCAGGCCGAGCGGGAGTTGGCGGCAGAGGGGCGTTAGGGTGCTCCAAAGTATCCAAGAGGGAGGAAGAGAAAGTGAGGAAGGTTCTGTGAAGACTGGAGGGGTTTACTTCCTGTATGAAGAAAGTACAGAAGAAGGAGAGCAGCGAAAAGAGGTGTATATTACCAGTGGAAGTCGAGGATTGCCTCAACGGTGTGAGTTTTCTTGCAAGATGGAAATAGAAATGTTCCAATGACTAGCAACAGCACTGGAGGTATGACTTGTGAGAGAGAATTATGGAGTCTGGAGGATGTAGGCATGGGTAATAGTATCTTGAGCAGGACAATGATAGGTTGGTTCGTGATGTTTTATCATGCTATATTACGTATGTTCAAGTCAACCTGATCATGACTGACATTTAACAGGATATTCATGTATATTTGGTCATGAACTCTATATTCAAAGAGTCTATGCTGTGAGTCCCGGACGTCTTTCTCCATCGGACGCTCAAGATACCAAGTCAGTCAATACCTTATCAACCAACCAGCAAGTTGCCTATGTGAATGGCCCTATGTCCTATTATGCCCTTCCATGAAACGTAGTACCTATCTTATGTCAACTCCGCGGAAGATCCCGTCCAGTAGATTTCCCTAGGACTTTTTAAAAAACGCATCACCGTCATGCCCCGTGATCCTGTTATCGGGCTTCGGCCAGCTCCGGGTAATGGACGGGACTTGGGAGCCAATCATGAGACCCGCTCCTTACAAAGGGACCTTGTCCCATGATGGAGCTTCCTGAAGAGGAATCGTCAACTGGGCAACTTTTACGACGACTTGGCGCAACTCTTCTTTTCTTTTCTTCCTACAAATGACCTTATAATATATCCGTGCTTGCTCCCTGACTCTATCATTCTATCCCTCTCAACCTACTTTGATTTATAGGTGGCTTTACACATTTTTGGTACATATTTTGGTCTAGACAGCATTGAGCCTCATCATCATGACTTCTAATCAAGTGGAACTCCCCATGGATCTTCCCATCGTTGACCTTGATGTCTATCTCAACAACTCCCCTGATTCCCCAGAGGTCCAGGCAGAGTGCCGAAAGGCTGCTCAGGCCTTCATCACCTACGGCGCGCTAGTCTTGCACGACTCTCGAGTCTCTGAACAAGACAACTCTACCTTCCTCGATATACTCGAGGACTATTTTGCCCAGCCTGAAGAAGAGCTCAGGAAGGATGAGAAACCTGAATTGAGCTACCAGATTGGTGTTACACTCGAGAACACCGAGAAGCCAAAGTGCGCTGTTGACGGCCCGTGCCTGGACGTTATTAAGAGACTGGACCCCTCGCAGAGGCCGTTGGATATCATGGCTCACTCGCCTGATCCAAAGTGCAGATTCTTCTGGAGAATGTCTGAGCCACCTCCCTTCAAGACAGAATTTCCAGGCCTCAATGCTTCCAATATTGTCCCTGAGGCACCACACATCAAGGAGAGATGGACCCCAGCCATGAACCAGTGGGGTTCTTCCATGAAGAATGCGCAAGTGTTCTAGGCCTCCAGCATCTTGTGTCGATACTGACTGTCGATACAGAGTTTCAAAGCTAGCTGAAATGACGGCTGTTGGTCTTGACTTGCCTGCTGAGTTCTTTAGCGACGCTGGCCGATACGGGTTCGTCAATTCTCCCATGACTCAATAAATGACCTTCTCACTCACACACCACTTAATATAGCCCGCATCTCCTCGCCCCAACAGCCTCTGATCTCGTCAAATATGGCCAGAACGATACAATTCTTGCCGGCTTCCACACAGACCTCAACTTCTTCACCATCCATGGCCGCTCCCGTTATCCAGGCCTGCACATCTGGGCACGAAACACGGGCAATCGCATCGCCGTCAAGATTCCTCCCGGCAACTACCTGCTCGTCCAGGCGGGCAAGCAAATTGAGCACATTACTGGCGGACTAATCAAGGCCGGTTACCACGAGGTTGTCGTTAACCAAAAGACCATTGAGACGATCGAGATGCGCAAGAGACATTTCCCCGACCGGCCTCTGGTTCGCATTTCGAGCACATTGTTTTGGCACCTAGGCTCAGACGTTGATCTCGTCCCTATACCAAAACTGGCTGACAAGGCCAGGGATGTTAGAGCCCAGCAGTTCAACCTCGGCAGAGATGAAGGAAACGAAGTCGAATATCCCGCCATGAAGGTTGGCCATCAAGTCCAGTCGTGAGTTTAATCCGATGATCTGATGTCTCGAGGAAGTGGTTGCTAACATGCTTGACTCCAGCGAACTGAAGCATATTGCCCTCATGACTTGAACACCTCAAGAGAGTGAAGCCTTTCCAGCCAAGCCTCCTTTTTTCCTGATTGGAGATGATGAGACTGATGCTTTGGTTATCAACCATAGGCCCAGATTCACCCTCAGACGACGGGTCTGGTTGAAACCTTGGAACTTGTTATCAATATCAGAACGCTGAGCATAGTGGTTCACATGAAAGGCATGTAAGACAGGCATAAATAGCTTTAATCATGAGAAACGAACAACTTACGACGCACTTTGATCCTGCTATTCATGACAAGCACGGAACTAACACAGTGGCTACGCACCATCTCCAACACCCCCTATTCCTGGTCCAGGCGTTCTATCTCAAAGCACAATAAGCATGCATAGTCACTACACGTGGAGAAGAAAAGAAAGTCATCTTGTCCAAACACTAATTACAAATCTGCCCAGATTTATTCAAATGCTCGTATTTTCGGGTATATATCACACATACTTGTCAATAAGCAGATCTACAAAGACTTCAAATCCACCGTTTTCTCTTACACACGTTCAAGCCTCCTTGGATCGAGATTCTGTCGAATCAGCAGCAACCATCTTGGCAGGCTCAGAGCCACCGTGTTCGGAACTAGTTTCCCTTTCCACAACCGGGGCCTGGTTCTGAGCGTCGGTCTGACTCGTGGGGGGCAGATCCTCACGCCAGAAGTCCTTCTTACCGCCACAAAGTCTAACCATCCAGGGAGGGAAGAAACCGCCAGGAATGCGCCAGGTCCATCCATCTCTCTCCTCGTAGTTGGGAGGCACAATACGACCACCAGAGGCCACCTTGATCAGCCAGACAAGGGTGTTGATGACCGCGTAGGAGAGGATACCGGCGATAAGACCATCGGCAATGGAGTAGGTAAAGGGCATCAGAGCGATGGTGAGGAAAGCGGGCACCGCATCACCCATATACCTCCAGTTGATCTCAGTGACAGCGCTGACCATCATCGAACCGACGAGAATGAGAACGCAACCAGTGGCCCATGGGGGGATCGAGGCAAAAATGGGGGCAAAGAAGACCGAGATGAAGAAGCAGATGCCAGCCGACATGGCAGTGAGACCAGTCTTGCCACCCTCCGAGATACCGGCACCCGACTCAACGAAAGCAGTGACAGGAGGGACACCAAGGACAGCACCAATCGAGATGCTAATGGCGTCAACCATATAAGCAACGGAGGAACCCTCGAAGTCTTGGGTGACCGGATCCATGAGGTTGGCGAAACGAGCCATACCGTACAAGGTACCCGTGCAATCAAGAATGTCGACATAAAGGAAGGTAATGAGAGCCAGTCCGAACTGACCGCCGACGCCTGAAAGGTTGAAGTTGAGGACGTTGAGGGTACTACCAATCTGGTGGAAATCGACGACCTTCTTGAAAAAATTGAAATTGCTGTCGCCAAGTTCGGTGTAGGGAAAGTACGAAACGGGGGTGCCTCGTGGCCAGGAGATAATACTGACGAGAAGGATGCCAGCAATAACGGCTCCCTTAACGCGGTACATCATGAGAAGGACTGTAAAGATACCGCCACAAAAGATACCAATCCACATGCCTGGAAATCGCATCTTATCCCAGCTGGGACAAGTTCCATCCTCAAGTTTGTTTTCGGGGCTGCAACCGGCTAGTTCAAGGGGAGTCGAAGTAGCACCAACGATCAGACCAATACCCTCACTATAGGTGAGGCCAATGAGGGTAAGGAATAGACCGATACCAACACTAGTGGCGATCTTGATCGGGCGAGGGATTGCACGGGCGAGCCATTGGCGCATTCCGAAGAGGGCAAGACCAAAGAAGATGAAGCCTTCGATGAAGATAGCAGTAAGAGCAACTTCGAAAGGGACGGCTCCGGATCCATGAAACCCAACTGAGGCAACATATTAGGCCAACTCTATGCAGGGATAAATGTGAACGATAACTTACCGACAGTGTAGGTGAAGTAGGCATTCAGGCCTACAATTATTTGTTAGTTTGATTTAAGATGCGCATATCGTATCGCAAAATAGGGCATGCGATCTACAGTTCAACATACCCATTCCAGGAGCAAGTCCAACAGGGCTAAAGCGACAAGGTTAGCACAATGAAATCTTGGGGAGGGATGCCAATTAGACATACAGATTAGCAAGAAGACCCATGAAGAATGTAGCCAAAGCGGAAATAGCAGCAGTAGCAGTAACGGCGTCTCGTCGAATCGTTTGAGTGCACAGCAGATATTCGGTGTTCTCGACACAAATGGGGTCATCAGCGCCGCCATTGCAGACACAGGTGCCACCTGAGTCGGCAACAATGGAGGCGTTAACAGCAATAATGTAAGCCATGGCGAAAAAGGTTGCAAGGCCGGCGCGGATCTCAGTGAAGAAGTAAGAGCCCTTGCGCTCACGGGGCTGATGGCAATTGTCAGCACCGCTGTAACCTCTTGACAGGTATGGCGTGGTGATAAAGCAATTGACTTACATGACCGGAGCCTTCAAGCTGGAACCAGCGGCCGACGGCGCTGGCCGCAATCTTGCGGTTGGTGTTCTCGATCCAAGCCATGGTGACGATCCGATGACAACGTGATGGACTAGGCCTTGAAGATGTTGGAAAAACTCAAGTAAAGTCTGCCCGGTTCGCGTGACAGAGCACTGGCAGAGTCAGATGAAAGGGTGAGAAAAGAAAGCTTCTGATAAGCAATGAGACGATGATGGGCGAACGAGTCAGTCTTTATTGACTGACGCCGAGACTAGGTCCGTATCTAGACCCAAGGCTCTGAACCGATCAGCTTTTAATTCAAACCACGATTTAGCCAGAAAGAGTAATCTCTGATAAGAGGCCCTGCCATAGGGGGAGGGAGGATGGGGCAAACTCAGAAGAGTGAGGACGGAGATTGGATGTGCGTATGGGGATGGAATGGCATGGGTAATGGGGTAAAGATAGATAGGGCTAGAAAATTATGATGATATGATGGGGAATCTGAGCAAGAAGAAGCAGAGATGGGGGAATGGGAGAGGACATGGTACCGGCAAAGCAAGGATCATTATAGAAGGCATGAAGCTAGGATATATATGAATGAAGTGGTGGGTGCACTGTAATAGCCTGACGGTGGGTGGTGGATGAGGCAAGATATTGCTAGACCCGGTCACTGGCCGAACGATCTTGTTGGTCTTGCAGCACGGTCTTGAGCTGGCTAGGTAGTGACGGGGGTGTGGGCATGGGCATGCGAACAGATGTGAATCGGAATATGCGAAGGAACCGGACGTACCTAGGGAGGCACAAAGATGTCTCTTGCTGTTGCTCAAAGGGCAGCGTTGTACAAGGGGATGATGCAACACAACAGCATGCAAATGCAGGTCGGGATTGTAGTTGTATTGCAGACAAAACGCGACGGCGCAGCCCAAGGAAAAGTTGAAATCGAGCAGAGACAGGACCAAATGTGCAGAATAGTGCCACACTACCTATGTGAAGGCGGACAAATATGCCGTAATAGGGAGGAGGTTGACAAGGTAAACGAGTCCTGGATAACACAGGAACCGTAACAATTGCGTGACGCTAGTATTGTTCAACGGCGGGTGCTGGATATGCTTCCGCAGTAGATTGTAAATGGAATCAATCAAAGCTGGAAAGGCTCCGATAACCGAGGGTCGACACAAAGGTAACCAAGAAACCCGCAACAGTGATAGCTGCTGTTTGTTCGTCCACTGTCGGAAGAAAAAAATTATGTGCTCGTGTGCCGAGATCTTGGTGGCAAAAGTAGTAGCCTGTTCAAGATGGCACCACAAGAAGAAAGGGGCAGAGAGTGCCTGTAAGGTAAGAGCGTCAATTAGTTGTGGCCTTGATTCAAGTGCAGATGAAGGGTTGGTTGTAGTTGAGCAAGGAGCGGTGGGAAGCCAACAATCTCGTTGATTGTTGTAGAGGATAGAGTAAATTTGCTTTCGAGATGGATGCAAATATCTTCAAAAACGAAGGATAGGACCCACCTCCAGGGGATGATCAATAGTTGAGACAAGTGCAGTTGACTGGCTCTATCTGCCGCCTGCCCAGGAAACGGGCACTGGGCACTAGGCACTAGCGCAACACTGTGTACATGATTGCCCTGGGAGTACCGAATATATCGATTGACTACTGTCCAGCCTGCCTTCTTTTTGGCCCCGTCTTTTCTCTAGATTTTAAAAGTTGGCTGATCCATAACTCCCTTGTCCCACTTTCATTATCTTGCCCTTGGCTCTCTAATTCGACGACGCTTAGCTTGGCCCTCTGTTTTGCCAGTCCTAAAACGGCGCCAGAGCAGGAGCTCTGATCTCAACGCATGCAACACGTTGTACCCGGTAATATCTCCCGGACAGTGCATCAAAGTTTCAAAGATATCAGCCAGGTAGGTCTAATGGAAAACTCAAATGTCATGGATCAGGGCGAGGTGGAGTTTGAGGAAGATGGCTACTTGGGGAATGGATGAGGTCCATCCAATGACAAGAGCTCAAAAGTCGAAACATCTTTTATTAGTTGTGTAGTCCTGTACGGCTGAGGCTCTATTCAACGTTAGGTAGTGTCTCCTGTTGGCTGCTTGACCAGCTGGCCTCCAACGCCTCGCGACTCAAGTGACCCCTATGAATCCAAGTGGCAGCGGCTTCTCAGCCTAGTGGTGCCATGCCCGCAGCCTAGCAGACTGCTTTTAGCCACAGTGTACGTGGTAGAACTCGACATCTCTCGTACGACCTGGGGTAAAGTGATTCGAGGGCTAACACGGAGGGCCAAGTAAAGATCCAGATGGCTACTGCGCACCAAGCAGATATGCTCCTTTGTTGTGCTCACCTCCGCATGGCTGACTGTTACACATGGATTGGGCGCCTGAGCTGAAGCAAATGGCGTGGCCAAGCAAAGGTGGATTGCCAGGTTTAGCCGTGCCGCCTGAATGACAGGAGTGGGTACGATGGTCCCTGAAGCATAAATGGTCTTGATTCTAGAAGCTGACGAGTAATCAATGAGTAACTTGATATGAACAGTGAGATGTTCTAAGAATGCTTGATGTGTGCAAATTTGAAGATTCTCCAAAATCTCTCGCTGGCGCCACGCCTCGTAGACACGTCAGACTTGAAGTGGCTAGTGAAATTGAGAATCATTGAAATGAATGGATAAATTGCCACATGCATCCCGAGGCAGATCTAGATAAGAAGAGCCATTGAACAATGCTAATCAATGGTGCTCTCACTGCCATGTACAGCATGATATCGGCAACCATACGACGGAGAAGACATCTTGTGATTCGCTGTCGCGGCGATGAAGCCCGTTTTGGCTACGCGGCTTGTGCGTATCTTGGGACAATCTTCGAGGTCAAGCTAAACAGGGAAGGTTGGCGGAGTCTAGATAAGCGTGGTTGCTGATAAGGCAAGGGACCCTAGGAGAGAATATTCAGCCGTTTATCGGAGGTTTTGTTGACCAAGCAATGGGTTTCGGCAACTAACAGCTTTTAGTGAAGGAAATGCGAGACAGGAGGGTTGAGGATCAAGACTACGATTGTGGCGAGGCAGCAAATTGAGCAATCTAGCACGTGGTCGTCTAACGAGAAGAAAGAAAGTCATCAGTATCTTCCTTACCTATGGTACATACGTAGCCACTCAAGCCGACGACAGAGCTGCGTTTGTTTCTTCTATTCTTTTCAACTCTTGATAACTTACTAATTTAATATTATACTCTATTGCGTACTAATTCATGCAATGCTGCTCAGGCGCCTCAAATGTGCCCCTTACATCTAACGTCGGGCACCCACTGA
>JABFEV010000957.1:0-32564 GCA_013618395.1 Fusarium domesticum | reverse complement strand
CTTCAAGTCCCCTATACCTACTGTTTCCTCTTATCCCATCTGTACATCTTCAAGTCCCCTATACCTACTATTTCCTATTATCCATCTACCTATACCAATTACCATTACAGCACTGTACTCCATCCAAAATGGCCCCTCTCACTCCCCACTGGCACCAACCCTCCCACCCCGACATACAAGAAGTCATCATTGTCAACGCTCAGGAATTCACCACAAAGAGCATCTCTCGCGTCGACCTGCCCCCCTTTGCCGTCTTTGCAAAGTTCGACTTCCCGCCCTGCACGCCCGCCAGCGAGCCTACCTACGCCACTGTCCAGACTGGACGGGATACTCATCTCAACCTCAACAGTGACTTGCTGTACATCAACCACTCTTGCGAACCTTCTCTTGTTAGTCTATCTTTGGAACTGTTGGGGAATGAATATATGGCCTAACCAATTCAGCTTTTCGATGTGAGAAATTTCAATGTTCTCGTCGGTCACAAAGGCCTTAAAGTCGGTGATGAACTAACCGTGAGAACCATCATCTACTCTTCCACATATCTCCCATAAGCTAACATGTCCAGTTCTTCTACCCCTCCACCGAGTGGAGCATGGCCCAATCCTTCGACTGCCTCTGCAACTCCCCAACTTGCCGAGGTCTCATCTCCGGCGCCCGCAACATGACCGACGCCCAGCTCGACGGCATCTGGCTCAACGGCCACATTATTCAGCAGCGCGCCGAGCAGCGCCTCCACGACAGATCCGACCCTACCGCCAGCGCTCTCGCCGATATGGTCGCTCATGCTGAAAAGGGTCTTGAGGCTGCCCGTCTCGCTCTGCGCACTTATACGTCCGCGACTCAGATTAATGGAAACGGTGTCACTGAAAAGGTCACCAATGGAAAGCTGGCTGCCTCGGAGCACAGAGGACAGAGTTCAAGAATGCTTGGTGGTGAGATGGGTGGTGATACTACCGTTGCTGCGTAAGGGGTGAGGGGTAAGGGGTGAGGGGTTTTTGGAGTTTGTGCGTTAGTGGAGACGGTGTGTTGAGGAGCTGGAGTTGATCAGTTGTGAGGCAGAGTAAATACAGACAGTCGAGGCTTGTTCATTTCAGAATTCGACGGTTCATGTCAAGATGCTGATGAAAGTTGGTTTGCTTTGCTATCTCATGAAGCGTTCAGCATCTTCAATCAGAGCTGTCGAAAATACAAGCACCTTGACTACGTATCCAAGAACAATAATAACCCATGATGTGAACGACTAAAATCGACTCTTTATTCGACAATAATCAAAACCATTCCCAAATGAAGACTCCTTGATCCCTTAAGAACAGACGCCTCGATAATATCAGAAAGATGTCCAACACTCGAACAAAAAACCATAATACACAGCACATCAGTGCACTGGCCTCTACTTCTCCTTCGCATCTCGCCAGCGACTCCATGTACTTCGACCCTTTTCCGAGCCAGATCCTCCGCCATACTTGGCCTCTGCTTTTTCCCACTCTATCCGCTCCATGCTTCGTCGTGCCAGGAACGCCCGCGAGAACTTCCAAGCCTCGGTATCGGCTAGGTTCCACGCCTCCAGAGACGCCCGAAGCCTTGTCTCGCTCGTCAGCTTGGTCTGGGCGACTACCCGCTTGGCCCGGTCTAGTAGAAGTGTCTCTTTGGCCATTTGCTCTTCCGGAGTCAGTGGGATAACTTTCGGTTCCGGCTTAGTTGGCCCATCTTCTTGCTTCTCAGATGGCTCGCCTGCCTTCAGCCGGTCTTCTTCCTCAATCTCATCCAGGTCCCGCTTGGCTGGCTTCGATTCCGTATCTTTCACCTGCGCTGGTTTGTCCTTGTCCTCTGCTTTGCTGGGTTCCGGTAGAAGAAACCCAAAATGCCATTCAAGGTCGTGAGGAACCTCACTCTCAGCTGTAAGCCAAAGAGCATGCGCTGGGGCATTCTCCTCTGCTACAGCCTGCTTGAAGCGCATGATTCGGAGATTCCCAGACACCTTGGGGCCTAAAAGATCGCTTGTAAGGAGTTGGAGCCAGGGGTCGCGAGGCGATTCCGCTCGGATCCAAGTTGCATCGATTGTTTCTCGAAAGTTTGACAGTGTAGCCAAAGTCCAGGGATGTGGGACAGTCCCGATAGCAAATGTTCGAGTCGAGTTCTGGTACTGCTCAGGGGTGTTGATGTCCATCGCATAGAGCCCACCGGTACATTTGTTGCATCTGGAATGTCTAGGAGGACACGAAGATGGGATAGGGTTGTCAGGACAGATAGCAAGCATTCTGGCAAGCTCCAAAGCCGGTGCGACCATCTTGGTAGTGTGTTCTGGAAGTGGCTTGAGGACCTCGATACCACTGGGGAAGCTGCTTTGCCATGTGTTGTGTAGATGAGCATTGACAAGTCTGTTGAGAGATCCAAGTCCCTTGGCTCGTCCGTTAGTGATGTCTTCGTGAACCTTGGAGTAGTCCTTCTTGATGAGTTCCGTGCTGTAGTAAGCCAGAGAATTTGGTGTTTTGTCGACCTTGAACTCTTTCTTGGGAACGCAATCGATGAATGTTTTGGCTGTTTTTATGTTGGACGAGTCCATCGTTGTCCTGATGGCTTTGCTAACGTCTTCTTTGGGGCCAACGATCAATGAGCCATCCAGCCCCTCCCAACGAGTAAGCCTAGGATACTCGCTCCTCCGAAGAAAGGTCAGGAGGGGGTCCTCGCTATGTGCCATGGGGAATAGGTTGTAGTCGGATAGTATTCCAGTGCCCATGTTGTCCCACGCCAACCATCTCATCAAGTCGTTCTTCAAGTCCGGATCAACATCGAGCCTCTGCAATTCATCGTAGACGGGGTTGTGCATGGCCTCGGAAGCACCTAGAATGGTGGGCTGGAAGCCCTTTGACCACCAAGCGCGGCGCCATGTCAGGAGTAGATTGCTCTCGGCGTCCTTTTCTTCCCTTGATTTTTTGAGCGTAGCGTCGTAGTAGCAGTATATGAAGGGACGCTCGCGGAGGGGAGGTAGCAACGCTCTCTCCTCGTCAAGTGTGAGAGAGCTGGAAAAAGGCACAGATAGCCATTTCCAGTCAGTCCACCAAGAGGAGCCCTGATAGGAATCTTTACTTCGGATTGGGGGTGGATGAGAGGGCGCTTTGAATGGGTTCCAACTGGACATGCCTTTGGTGATGGATTCTCCCAGATTCTTGGTTTTGGCTTTTTTATCATCCTTTGAAGGTGCTTTGTCATTGGCGGCGCTCGTATCAAGAGGAGTAGTGGGAACGGCACTGTGCGGGACGAGTGTGTAGACTAAGAAGCCCAAGATGACGAGCGCGAATAGATAGGTCAAGCGTCGGGAAGCAAAGCGACGTTGGCGGCCGTAAAATAGGTTTAAAGCCATGGCATATAGTATGTATAGGGTCGAATACGTGGATAAAGAGGAGCGAACAAGCGAATGGGCTCAAGTCGAGAGAGCACGAGTAGAGGTCATGGAGAGGGACTGGTCGGGATATGGATGCTGGATAGGTACGGACGCTGGACGACGGAAGACGCGCGGGCGGTGGGAGTATGGCGAAGTAAAGCCTTTCTACCTGGATATAAAGCGAAACAGCGAGTGAAACGGTATATGAAATACAACGAGCGCGCGCAACGATGCAGCAATCTTGTTGGATTGCACGCAATCTGATGGCTTGAAGATGTTGAAAAGCTCAAAGTTGTCGCGAGTCCCAATTGTGCCTAGTTTGAAGGGTGGATTGCACGTGGGTCAGCCTACAAGCTGTCTACAAGGGGGCCCTGGTTGTGCCCTGGCCCCTGATAAGGGTGAGACGCTGGGACAGGTCAAGTGTGCTGTGTCTGAATCACCATTGTGAATTCGTAATGTTGCGTGAATATGTCCAGATAATGGGTTTATTTGAGAAAGTTCAGGTAGATTAGTAACAATAGACTATTTAGTTTACACTTCTGCTTGGTGTCGGGTGAACTAGAATTCCATTTACTTACTTGTACTACGAACATTCCCGTTAGAAACCCATTAGACTGTGTGGACCAAGCTTCAAGCTCAAAGCCTCGACATTCAAGGGTCTCTTTTTGGAGGCGTACTGTACCTAACGGTATAGAGTGATGCCGAGATTGATTGGTTGTGTTGTTCAAATCTGCATAGACTCCCTAGCTTGGTCCTACTTCTGCAACTTTGATGCAGCTTTAATAAGCATGGACTTGAACTTAAGAGCCTGGTTATAAGAGCCGCAAACATTCAACTCTGAAGACAACAAATGGAAGTGACGTCTTCAGATTTAATGCTAAATTCTTAGCGTCCATTGTCTCAAGGCTGACTTGTTGGGCAGAATGTTGTCTTTGATACAACTATGTAAATGAACAATTGTATTAAGCTTTCTCGCATCTTCTTGTTTGACCCAAGGTTGACTCGGTGTCATTATCTTGCATTTAATATAGTATAAATAAATCGTTTCTTGGACTGTCGGGTTCTTACAAACCCTTTGATAAGATACATTGTTTGCATTAGATGGAGTTCCTGAAAAGATACCTCAACAACAGGCAGGCACCAGTGGCCACTACCAGTTACAGGTAGGAGGGAATGTGACTGAGGCTGAGCCGAGCCGTACCCTACACTTTGGATGGGCAGGCAGCAGCGACATCATTCCTTTGACGCAGAATCAAGGTACCTTCCTACTCTACCTGCACAGCCAGACATTACTCGTCAAAATCGGACATTTTTGCCCGTTTACATTCTGCCCTCTTCTCCCACATCTTTAGTCCAGGCAACAGAAGACAAATCAAACCAGCAATGGTTTAACATCGTTTCGTGAAACGGTATACTATCTAGAGCATATCCTTTCTGCCGTTGACCGTTCACACCAGTATTCAGCCCAGCCGGCCAAGGGCCTTTGAAAAATCAGACCTTCACTTCTAACGATAGCGATACCTACGCAACTATTCTTTTGTTTCTTAGGTGTTCTTCGTCCAGCGAAGCTTCTCGTCTCAAACCAAGACGTCGAGAAGAAAAGTCTAAGAGAGCTAGTTCCAAGGTCATGCGACTGCAACTATATCAACTTCCTCATCCCCTCGTATGTCCAACCGCTTCTCACAACGCAACACCCCCATACCAATCAGGTTCAACATCAGACAGTCGTACCCAAAGGTCTCTCAGGCCCTCCTACCCACTCAAGGTCAGTCAGTGATCTTCCCACTCACTGCCACCAAGCCTCACTTGTGAAGGCTCACTTGTCAACACTGTCACTCTTCCTTGATTTCTTGACCGCCAGGCCAACCACCCATACCTTCATTACTTCCTCAAGCAAGGAGCACTTACTTCTAGCTTGTACTGATAAACAGTCCAGCACTCAACATAGACCTATACGGGACGAGCAGTCGACTACAAGCAACTAGCTCAGTATCCACGATGGGTCTCAGGCAGTTCAACTTGGACCTCAAGGCCGCAACTACCATTTGCCATCATGGGGTGACCAACATCCGAAAAGGCGACTCGGATGGGGAGGTGGCCTTCAGATACACACATGATGACCTGGATCCTATTGAAATCCAGGCACTTGCTACCAGTAGGTCTATCTAACGAAACAGAAGATTCATAACATGTATGCTAACCCTCCTTCAGACGTTGACTCCTATCCCAAACGCTCGGACTTTCTCATCTTCACTTCTGCTGACAATACCGGCGACGATGTACAAGGCTGGCTTCAAGAAGTTGCTGAGCGTACCCATGGGAAGACCGTCATGGATGTCATAGCACTCATCTTCAACAAGTTGACTATGAATCTGCACCCTGACAGCGTCGGCATCTCGCAAGAACCCAATGCTTATGAGAGCGACGAAAGTACGCTCCAAGACTCGGGTTATGACCATGACTTCTCGAGCGATGAGGAGCATTACCAGATTGACATCGATCCGTTGCCCCCTAGAAGGCTGCCATCGGATACTGTCTTCAGCACCCAGGAATCTATACGGCGCCTCAAGCGACACCTCAGACAAGCCAGACGAGAAGGGCTCGCCATCTCCTTACCATCTGGAAAATTCAAGGAATCATCGGGTATCTTTGCTCTCTCAGTAGGTGTCTCCAAGTTGGGCATCTCAGAGGAGGCTTTGGAGGCATGGGATTTGAAGCACTCCGACTACATTTTCATGCTCATGAAATTACCGCTCGGTTATCCCCCAGGATCACATTTTCTCCAGCTTTCCTCAGACCAGACCATCGTTCAGTTCAAGTTCGGCAAGTCGGCCAAATCCAGACTGTCGACAGCTAGTATGAGAGAAGCTTTCGAGCATCCAAGCACAACCGAAAAGGTCGATTCAAACAATGGAGGAGACGATGTGAGCGGCGAGTTCATGTCACTGTACACCTCAGCTTCCCTGGATGCCCTCATCAACCAAGAATTCCCAAGTCTCTTGAATATTCGACGATCCCAGAATCTCTCTTGGGATGCGGCTCTCGCCCACAAGTTTGATGTTAGCAGAGGTGACCATCATCGACGAGACGAGACTTCTGATCAAAAAGTCAACGAGAGAAGCCGAGATATCTCTGAAGACGACTTTCAGGCATCACTACTACAGCGTGATGCTTCCTTAGCGGGCCCAGAAGATCTCAACATTGCGCTTTGTGCCATGCAGTTTGGTCTTCGCAGGCTTGCAAGATGTACACAATACTGTATGGTCTGCCACCAGAAAACCGAAGGTTTCGAAGCAGTGAAACCCTTTGTCTGTCAGAGTTCTCTATGTCTGTACCAGTACATATCCCTAGGCTTCGGTCAGAGTATCGAGCATGAGATCGTCAACAACCCCTATGTCGTCGATTTGCTCATCAGTTTCTTCCACAACGCACTCTGCTCTAATGCACTCCGCGAGTTTCCTTCTGGGCTGGGACTTAAGTGTCCCGTCACAGGCACTCACAACGCTCCCGCGCCTCACATCGAGGTTAATGTGTGCTTTTCGAGGAGATCGTTTGACTGGGGTAGCACAAGCTACGAGTTTGCCAAGACTATCAAGGAAGGTGACTTTTTTATGCTTGTTGTTAAGGATATCGATCCAATGCCCTCGGCCTCAGGCTTGATCTCTAATGGAGGTAAGTCATCCCGATCGGCATCACAGCGACATCTATTACCATCTTTCATAACCCTTGCTAATGACAATCAGGCCTTGAGAGGCACACTTGCATCGTTGAATATGTGAGCGGAGCATCGTGTAGATTCCGTATCATTGGCACCCAAGACTCACCCCTGAATGTGCTTTCACCAAGCGAGGATTCTACAGTCACAACTCAAGTCTCGCGTCCCAGCAAAGACTTGATAAGAGTCATGCTCTTTAAACATGAGACAGATATCGACAGTCTAAAGAGTCCGGATCGGATCTCAACCTTGAAACTCATGACTCACAACATCCCATCTGTTCTCAGTATGCGGGAGTATTTGACCGAACAATCAGGGCGTACTTTACGTTCTTGGAAACAGATGGACAGATCCACACTGGCGCTTCTCAACTGGATCGTGGCATCCAATCGATCATTCATCGTGCAGGACGGGCCTGTGCCTGACAATACGCGCCGGAAGAATAGCATCGTCAACCCTAATCTTGTGAAGGGAATGGAAGAAGATTACATGCAGTTTCGTTTTGCCCAAGGCTCTCCCGAGAAGGAGCAGAAATCCTGTGCAGAGCTCGCGCAGACGCATAATAAACATCGGAGCTTGTTCGCATGGCATGGGAGCTCTCTGGGTAACTGGCATAGTATCATCCGGACTGGCCTCGACTTCGCAAAGACATTGAATGGCCGGGCATACGGTCATGGCGTTTATTTCAGCCCCATGTTTACTACAAGTTCAGGTTACACAAACCGACAGCATGTAAGTATTCATTTCAAATATCTCGCTCTTTGTCCTGGATTTTCTAACCAGCAAACCTGCTTAGAATCTCATGGGCCAGAACTCTTGGCCAAACTCGGAACTCAACATTACTGCCGCCATCAGCATGTGTGAACTGATCAACAAACCCAAACAGTTTGTCGCAGTCTCCCCACATTACGTTGTTGACAAGATAGAATGGATTCAGTGCCGCTATCTATTTGTTCAAGTGAAAGGGACAGCTCGAGCTAGCAAGCAACCGTTTCCTAGACCGATGAAGCAGCAAGCGTTGGGATATCTTGCACAAGATCCGTTGCGTCAACTCGTAGGGCCTGACTCCGCTACAGTCCAGATCCCTCTCTCTGCTATCCCGGCTAGGCGCCGAGATGCCAGAACAAGCGGTAAAACTCAGGCCAAAGTTATGGCCAGCGGCAGCTCAGGATCGGCAAGGACACAACCAGCACTTTCAGATGAATATGAGAGCGTTGACGATTCGACAGACAAGGCAGGAGACGACAATGATGGCTATCTCGCCGAACTTGACGATATCCTCGCGTCCGACGACGAAGATGAAAACAGACAAATGGTGCGGAAGAGACGGCGCTCTCTGAGTGACAAAGATATGGAAAACTTACGGCCGGTCAAGCTGACCACGGCGATGCAGAATGCGACAACCCCTTCCCGGCCCCCACTCGGAAACTCTAGCGACTTTCAGCCCGGGGTTCTTGATCTAAACACGATACCTAGGCTCATCGAGCCGACGTGGGCTTCATCCTCTCAGGCAGCATTGCAAAGATTGGGAAGAGATATCAAGGACCTTCAGAAGACCCAAGCCCAGAGTGACATCAATTCTCTAGGATGGTACGTCAACTTTGATAACCTCAACAACATGTTTCAGTGGATTGTCGAGCTGCACAGCTTTGCCCCTGAACTTCCGCTCGCAAAGGATATGAAAGCTCGCAACTGTTCAAGCATTGTGCTAGAGTTCCGTTTCGGCGCATCCTACCCAATCTCGCCACCATTTGTCCGTGTAATCCATCCACGATTCCTCCCATTTGCTCAAGGGGGTGGTGGTCACGTCACAGCCGGAGGAGCCATATGCTCTGAACTCTTGACTAACTCTGGATGGTTACCATCTCTGTCACTGGAAAAGGTCCTTATCGAAGTTCGAATGAACCTCTGCGAATTAGATCCTCCGGCACGCCTAGATCACGGAAGCGGCAGTTACGGCATTCTTGAGGCGATTGGCGCATTCCGTCGAGCTGCTACAGCGCACCGATGGCAAGTGCCTTCTGATCTCGAGATGATTGAGAAAATGGCGACTCGATTTTAGGAAAGGTCCTAAACCTTGTTAGATAACTCAACTTTATTTGGGAAAAGGAGTAGATCTGGAGGGGGTGAAACGCGGAATCACTGGACTGGTCCATCAGGTAAAGGCTCATGGTGAGGAAAGATGCATGGTATGAGTAAAAAGAACTCACGAGCGTGATGTAATATCTCACATGTGTATCAAGAAAGAATTTGAGGCATGAAGTGGTTAGCGGGCATATGAACAAGGCGTTTGGCGTTGTATTATGTATCGATGGATCAAGAATGTCAACAGCATGATCGATGGGTACCTTTCTCGTTAGAATATGTGTGACACTTCGTTAAGGTGATGATGCGGCTTGGTGTGAGCTATTGTCAGGGTAATGTCTTAGTATAATGCCAGTTTCTGTTCCTCTGTACTGAATGCTATCGCCTTTAGTGACCTGTAAGCTGAAAGAGAATAAATGCACGTAAAATATCAACAGAAAAGCATGGAGTACGTGGAATCACCTGCATAACAGCAAATCATCGGCATCAGGGGACAATACTTAGTAAGAGCGGTGTCATATGCTAAGTTTTATTTACCTAGTTGAAGTGCCAGTAGTGTCTGGTGATAGCTTCAACCACTAAGCCTCACTAAACAAACTATCAAGGTTCGAATCCGCAACTGAGCCACTCAAACAAGCTTAAAAAAAATCCAAAAGGAAATATTCACATTCCTCAATGCTCATTCTCCCCTGCTCATATTTTTCAACAGGCAAAAAAAGAAAGTGTCGGACAGCTCCATCTCAACCACAGCCAACCCAAATCCCCACGCACAGACGTGTTCCCATCCGCCACGCGACGGAGGAGGGATCTCTGCAGAGTGAATCCTCCCTCAAGGGTCGTCTCCAGTGCTGAGGGCCGCAACAAGTGTTCCAGCATCGTGAGTTACCTGCACGAGTGGGCGGCCGCCGCAGCGTTCGGACAGGGCGCGGCGTGGGGCTGGCATCCCGAGAGATGCCAGACTTGGGGTGGGCAGTTGAGCGGGTTTGAGCGCCTTCACCGTTAGACCATTACAGTCGAAGATAGAAGCTGAACTTTTGGTCTATATAGGTATGATCAGTGGTGGCTGGTGGGGTGGCTGATGATGGTGGGGGCTGTTCAATCCGGAGTACAGGCAGGTATCATGGTTTACCTGCACCAACACCATCAAGATTCTTTTCTTTAATGTACGCGATTATCACATCCGTTTCCACATCATCAATTGATTCAGCTGCATCTTAGCGAAGAACTACACCCAGCATGATCAACCCTTGAACTCTCCTTCCTTCTACAACCACCACAATGCTCTCAACATCTCCCTACCTCCAAATCCGACATCCATCACCCACAACCGCCGAATTCACCGTAACGACCCTTCGCAACCTCCCACCACCTCTCCCCACTTTCATCCTCCTCGCCCGCGTAATTCTCACCATCGCGACATTCCTCGCTCTCCACGCCAATCTCACGCTCTTGCCATATCTCCACCAGCTGCCTCTTCTCGAAAGACTACCGTCCTCATACCTTCACGGACCGGCACCTGTCGCGACGTTCGCGGGCACGATCCCCACGCCTATTCTCGTGCCGGCCTCGATAGCTCTTCTCTGGCTGCTCAGTAGACGGGGATATGTCTGCGAGAGTATACTTGTCATGAGGGGCCTGGGCGTGCAGACTAGTGAGAGTCCTGGGAGCTTTCTTGCGGGCACGGCGACGAGGTTTATACCTACAGAGAAGATACAGGATATCCTTGTGAATGAGGCGTTCCGGGGCTTCGAGGTCAGGTATTATCTCGTCGTGGTTGTTGAGGGTGAGGATGATCTCGTCGTTGTGTTTCCTAACCTTTTACCTCGGAGGAAGATTGTCGAAGAGGTCTGGAGAGGTGTGAGGAGGTGTTTGTACGAGGGGAGAATGGAAGAAAAGGGATAGATCACAGAGAGAGTATTAATGATGGAAATCATGAACTATAATGTATTTGCTCGTTACTAACTCGAGCTTTTGAACTCCTTTACTATGCAGCGTCTACTTCTCCACCATGGACTCTTCCGCCTTTCTCTTCCCCATACCCTTCTTCTGCCTCATGTCCTCCGATCCTGTATATCCCTTACGAATCGCGTAGCGCTCGTTCTGCTCCTCTGCCGACTGCAGCTTATCCTTCTTCATGAGCGGCACGTACTTCCCGCTCAGACGTCCGGTGTTGCCACCCTCGTAGACAACCATGCTACTGTTGCCTTGCTTGCCTGAGAGCTCTGGTCGCGCAACCGTCGGCTTAGAACTGCCCTGTTGAGAGACAAGTTGGAGGAGCTGGTTCGACAATAGCTCATCCATCTTGTACCCTCGCCAGTGTGCCCACAGTCCGTCTATTACACCAAACTGCCCATGCTGGCTCAGAGCTGGGTCGTCGGAGAGGTATATCCACCGCAGCGCATCGCTCTTCTCCGCCATGGGATCCGCGGCCGAGGCATCGTCGCTAGGAAACACGCAGTCCCAGAGAACAAGGGGCACCTCGTCAGCCATGGCAAAGTTGGGCTTGCAGGGATTGGTGGCCACATCGACCAGCTGGGACACAATTTCGGACTTCTCAAGACCCTGGCCGACGAGAAACAGAACGGCGACCATGTGGCGGATTTGATGCCACAGGAAAGCAGAGCCGCGGACGTGGAAGTAGTACACCTTGGGGTGCGCGGTTCCATCTATACCGCCACCTGGAGCGTACTGCTGATCCGCGAGGTACGGCAGGGCCGAGTTGACGTTTGGTACCTCGACAATATCCGATTCGTAAATGGTGCGGACAAAGTTTGTGATTTGCTTCCCCGGGTCGATCTTGCATAGGTTGCGAAAATCATGCTCACCCTCGTAGCGCTTGGCTGCATCGCGCATCGCATCGATATCAAGCCAGCCCTTCTTGCCTCCATTGGCCGATGGCTCGGGTGTGAAAGCAGGCTGTGTGAAAAAGTATCGATACTGACGCTCGCGACACGAGAAGCGGGCAGAGAAGTCTGGCGGTGGTGAGGGACACCAGGCAAGAATGCGAATGTCGGGGGGGAGAATACGATTGAGAATGCGAGGGTAGTGGAGTTCATCTTTGATTGGGTCCCATGATGAGTCCAGCTCAGCGTCGCCCTGCGTCTGTGTCTCTTGTCCATCGACGGCCATAGCATCACCCGCCTCGCTAAGTCGTCGTCTCTTCTTGGGTAGTGGTTTGTTGCTTCGGACGCGGATGCCAATGACTTGTCCAAAAGCGCTGACGCCACGGTCCGTACGACCGCATTTTGAGTACTCGCAGCAGTCAAAGTCGACGACTCGTTCGTCCTTGGGGAAGATGAGGCATGCTTTTGTAAGGGCATTCCACAACTCCTCCTCGATAGACGGCTGGTTTCCCATGGCCTGGAACTCGAAACCGCCGTAGTTCTTGCCGAGGTATGCGAGTTTTAAGGCGATGAATCGTGTTGAATACTTGGTAGGGTCCATCTTCCTCTTGCCCTCCGGTTTGGGCTTCTTAGTTGTGAGAGCTGCATCGTGCTCGTCACCCCCTTGGACATCCTCAATCTGAGGGGTTGGAACTGACGACGCCGGCCGACTCTTCAGTTCGGCCTCTAACTCCTTGACTCTTTGAATGAGACCATTCTTGGTCCAGGACATGTAGTTTGACTCCCCAGACATTGTTTTGTATTTACCAGTCTTCCGCAGAGCGCGAGCCTCTGGGGATTCACCACTTGGCGAAGAAGACGGTGAGCTGCTTCGGTTTGACGAGACACTGCGGCTCTGCAAGATTGTTCCAAGGGGACTGCGGTGTCCAAGATATCGACCAAAAGGTCTCATTTGGAGGTGGGTTCTTTTCCTGGGCGATTATTATATGCAGCCCATGAGAACTCGACATGGAATTAGTGGGAAAAAAGGGCTTAGGGACAGTCTTGAATTGTGGCGTTGCTTGGAATTTGGGGGTCTGTGGCTGGTGTCATGGGTAACGCCACGGCTGGGGATTGGAGAAGATAAGTTACGTACTACGCTCATCCCACGATTAGACATCGCTATCATGATCCTATCGAGGGCCGTTGCTTTATAAATCACCCTCCCATATCGACAAGAGTTCCAGGCCGAAAGTCTCTATTTCATTGTGGTTTCAAGCCTGGCAACCATTCTCAAGTCAACCACGATAAATCCGCACGATATGGACACCCAAGTGATCAGAATCCTACTCGTAGGCGACGAAAAGTGCGGCAAGACAACATTTCTCTCGTGTGTGAACCTCATCCATTCTAAATCAAAGTGGTCCTATCATCTCATCCTAGGTCTCCTCTCCCCAACGTAAGACGTCTAAGCGCGGGTGAAAATGTCAACCCTATTCCTCTCCTCCGCGACATGGACCAGCCCTTTATTTTTGAGATCAAGAGCGGGACAGGGCAGTACAGGTTTGAGTTTTTTGATACAGATTGTCCCGAGAACTGGCGCCTTCTAGAGCCTGATGCCATCGTAATATGTTACGACATCAGCCAGCGACTGAGTCTCATCAATATGCAGAGATATGTGAGATAACCCGAGACACCCGAATCTGACTTGGTCTGAGCTAATCACCGTAACTCTCCGCAGTGGATCAACGAGGTCAAGACTTCGTTTCAGCGCATAGATAACCTCCCCTTGATCATCCTTGGGCTGAAACGCGACTTGAGATCTGAGAAGGACCCAAATGGCATCATCTACCCACAGGAGGCTTATCAGATTGCGCAGGCGATGCGAGCGGATCGGTATGTCGAATGCTCGGCGGTGACAGGGGAGTTGTTGAGGATGGCATTCGAGGATCTTTGCAGAACGGCTGTGAGGCCAACGACCGGGATTGGTAGCCAAAGTGAGAGTTCGTGTACAATACTGTGAGATTGCCTCTGGCAAGTTTGGGCTGCGATGAGGTGGGACAAACACTGGACCTTGAAGAATGAGGTGTCTCTCTCTGTGTGCACGGAAGACGGCAGCTGTAGACAAGGTGGCGGAACTTAGGCAGCGGCGTCATCCATGGCCACATCAGCACCCTCGGCCTCTTCTGGCTGGCCCTCGGGAAACTGGCCAAGGACCTCAGCAATGGCCGTCACGATAGCCTCCTGCTCCTCCTCGTTGAAACGCTCCGTCATGTCCTCGACGACTGTGTTGAGGGCAGCCACAGAGGCGGGGCGAAGGTTGAGAATCATGATAACTTCACCCTTGGCGAGGCTGTATGGACGCAGACGCTCAAGGAGTTGGGAGATGCAGCCTACGGTGTAGGGAAGAGGTTCCTGGCTGAGAGGGTTTGGCTGACTGCGCATGTACTGGAGGAGCTGGAGGAGAAGTGTTAGATATCATTCCTTATGAGAGAACATTCAGATTTATTAGTTGAAGGCCTGGAGAACAACCAGCGCTGACAAATATCTTGCTTACCTCACGAACAACCGTCTCCAAGTTGGGAGGACCTCGACGCTTGGCCTTTTTGTAGCGATTACGCTGCTCGGTGAGATGCTGATAGACTTCAAAATTCGAGAGCACTGCTGACTGTGATTCAATAATCTTCATTTTGACGGTGGACAGCAAGTCTAGAGAAAAACTTGTAAATCAGCGATTTTTGGTAGGTGAGTTTGCAGGATTGATGAGGCTCTGGGATGTGAGGAAGAGAAAAAAAGTTCAAGGTTTCGCAACCAATCAGTGGGCACCTTGGGCCGAACGAAAGGATTAGGGGGGGGGAGGGAGGTCTGTTGGCAGCACGATGTGGTGGGGTTTGGTGCATTGGAAATAATTGACGGCCCTGGAATCCTGGAGACACTACACTGCTTACAGACAGGGAGCAGACCTGGCGGGGGTAACTGGAGGTCTAGGTGCTAGGGTAGGCCGTTAATATCTCATCATTCTCAGCATTACCTTAGGTGGAATAATAATAACCGATGATGCATCCAACATCAATAGAAACGAGATAATACTTTCTAGCTAGTTCTCTACCTACATGAAATTTAGCAGCAAAGATCTGATCTTATCTTACCCTCGCCTCAAGCCTTGCAGCTTACTTTATGATCCATCCAAAATGATACAGGCACGCACGCACGCACACAGACACATGCACGCAGTTTTCCAATGGCGGGGGTGGGGGATTCCCAAAACAATGGGTGCGTGAAAAAGAAAGAATACACCAGGCTTTTCTTCTTCTTCTTCTTTCTTGATGCTGTAGCCCCCACCTTTCCCTCCGGCTACCGGTGCTGACTTTCTTTTTTCTCCGTTCCTCTTTGGCTGCAAGTTATTCACGCTTGACCATGAGTGGTGCAAACAAGTTGTGCAGATTTGTGGCTGACACGTGCAAATGTCTTTATTTGCATTCCACCATCAGTGCGAGATCGCACTTGCCTTTGAACTGAAACTCTCAACCCTCATATTGTTCTCTTATTGTGATGCGAAATCTGCAGGAATCAACCCAAAATGATTCATTCCATGCCATATCCCAAGAGCGCAAATCTATTTCCTCAAATCATAACTTAACCCCTCATTTCTCTATTCCCTCAGAGATCTCGCAACAATGGACCTCTGATCTTGCATCTCCCATTCTCATCTCCACCACTCCGGGCTAGCCTAAGTGTTTGCCAACAACCGTCGCGCCATCCTCCAGCTTAAATGGACCACCACTATTTCATCATCTTGCTCTAGCCTCCAGCTTCTCCTCATCTTGCTCTCTACTGTTACCACCCACTCTACCTGGCCGATATTCTAGGATATCCAACTCTACCATCTATCAACTATCCCGTTGGTTCGTGAGAGCTTTGTTCTACCGATATACCGCCTCCGGCATCGTAATAAAAAGACGTGGTTCCATATCTCCTTGTCATTCGGCATTGCGAAACCTGCTGGGTTAAGCCTCTGACGTTGCTGGTCTCGGCTGTTCTGTGCGTCGGCTCTACACTACAGTACAGATCGGAGTGCTCTCGTCCACCAATCAACCGTCATCCACCATTCTTTGATATTTCTTTGCGTCGCCATCGAGTCATTGCTTCAGCACCCAGAAACAGTTGCCTGGACTTTCCTTTGCAACGCTGAAAGCCTTCAAGTTCCACTACATTGACCACAGTGGTTGCATCATCTACAGGACTTTTTCCTTGCGTGAGGTCACCCTCAGGTCCGTCACAAGCTCCCTTGAACTCATTTTGGTACGCAAACATTTCCAATCCTGTACCGCATTTCTACCAAAGCACCCCACTTACGCACCTAGTCCCCCAGTCGCTGTGCTCAGTCTCCAGAAAGCCGGGCGGGCCATTGAGAAGAAAAAAAAGTTGCCGGGTCTCGTCACAAACCCTCTTTTCCATCTCAAATTCAAACCACAATCCTGACTCTTTCTGGTTTCGACTCAACTCGCTTCCAACTCTCCCAGGGTTGCTCCTTCCCACCTTTGCTCCGCGATCAATCCGATCTTGAGCCTCCTTCCTCTACAATCTTGTTCCCCTTTCTTCCCTCGCGCCTTCCCTCACTTTTCCCCCTCCTGAACCGCTCACCCCTCCGTTTCGGCCCCTCTATATCCACTTCCGCTTCCGTCCGCCGCCATCAAAACTTTTCTACGTCTTTAGCCGAACAACAACATCTCAATTTCGACGCTCATCCACAATCCCGTTCCTCATAATGGTGCGCAATATCGTTGTCCTAGGAGGCAACTCCCACCCCCAGCTCACAGAGAACGTCTGCAACATTCTTGGCGTTCCTCCCAACAACCGCATTCTCTCAAAATTCTCTGGCGGCGAGAGTCGCTGCGAGATCAAGGACTCAGTCCGAGGCAAGGATGTCTACATCATCCAGTCCGGCTCTGGAAACGTCAATGACAACTTAATTGACCTCTGTATCATGATCTCCGCCTGCAAAACTGGCTCCGCAAAACGCGTCACAGCCGTCATCCCACTCTTCCCCTACTCTCGCCAACCCGACTGGCCTTACAACAAGTCTGGCGCCCCTCTTTCGGGCTCACTTGGCACCTCTAAACAGGACTACACCTTTGAGAGCGTTCCTCCCACTCCTCGTCCTGGAGCCCCTCGGTCTGCCGGTATCCTCAATGGCGTTAACAACCTCGCTGAGAGACTCTCTAAGACCGCCATCGGCGGTGACAACACCAACGGCTCTGCCACGACCAATGGCGTGAATGGCAATAGCGATGCCAATGGCGAGTATCAGCCTCCTCGACGATCAGATACCATGTCGAGTACAACGTCCACTGGCCGTGGCCACCACACCGAGAACTCTACCTCTTCCCAGAGAAGCTACACCACCCACGACTACGAGAAGCCAGCCTCCACAAACAACTTCCAGGCCAAGCCTGGATACAAGCAGTGGGTTGCTCAAGCCGGCACTCTTGTTGCCGATCTCCTCACTTGCGCCGGAGCCGACCATATCATCACCATGGACCTCCACGACCCCCAATATCAGGGCTTCTTTGACATTCCCGTCGACAACCTATACGGCAACGCCCTGCTCCAGAATTACATCCAGACAAACATCCCGGGCGCCCGGGAAGCCGTGATCGTTTCCCCCGATGCCGGAGGTGCAAAGCGCGCCACTCTCATCGCTGATAATCTCAAGACGGACTTCGCACTGATTCACAAGGTAACTTCAGAAGCCTCCATAGCTCCCTCCCGCTCAAAACTCATGTGATACCCCAGGAACGACGACCGATTCGATTCACTGAGCATCGTAACGCCAGTATGATGTTGGTGGGCGACGTCGCAAACCGCATTTGTATCTTGGTCGACGACATTGTGGACACGGGCAACACGATCACCCGTGCCGCTAAGCTTCTCAAGAAAGAAGGCGCTCACAAGGTCTATGCCCTTCTAACTCACGGTGTCTTTTCCGGCGACGCCATTGCCCGCATCAATGCTTCGAGCATCGATAAGATCCTTGTTACCAACTCCGTCCCTCAGGCGGAGCACCGCCGACTATGCCCCAAGCTCGAGGTCCTTGACGTTTCACCCGTGTTTGCCGAAGCCATCCGCCGAGTTCACCACGGTGAATCTATCAGTGTGCTCTTTCAGCTTAACTGAGAATCTACCGCTTGATGGTTGCAAAGGGCAGCATTACAAATGATTTCATCTAGGCCAGAAAAGGAAAAAAAAGAAAAGGCGTTCATCATGTACGTGACAGAGTCTGTCAGGGTTCGTGCCGGCATTCTCATTTTGAAAAGGCCCCTTTTGAGTCGCGCGCCCTGCGCTATCTATCCCTTTTACGACGCTTCAGGGCTATCTCAACACATTTGCCCTGATTCTGGGATGTTTTTGTTTTGGAGTTTTACGGAGAGCTTTCGTACAGTGTTGCATATGTCTGGTCTGCCACGCCTGGGTTTGCTGGCAGGCCAAATCTTTTTTCGATATCTCCTCACTTGACCACCAGGATCGTATACCGACATGATTGGTATTTCACACACACATGGCTGTGTACAAGAAGACAAGGCGAGGAAGCGATAGAGGGGAGGCGGTTACAGCGCGGATTAAAGGGGTCCGGGTTTTCTTGCTTTTTGCTTTCTGCTCACGGCTGCAAAATCTCATCCTACTCCTTGACCACCCCATTCTCTCTCTTTTCTTCTCCCTTGAACTTTCTTGTTCTCTGTTATCTTTTTCTTGCTACACAAACCCCTAGAGGTGAATCTAGGCGTAAAGGGAGAGGCCGCTTCTTAGACTCATTGCTGGGATTCGAAGTCTCCAAATTTGACACACACACACACACACACAGAGAGAGAGAAGACGAAGAAGCGCAGATTTTTATCGTAGACTTGGAAAGAAAAGCTTTTTAGAAAAAAGTGGTTGTGGCCTGGGCTTTGCGTTCAAAAGTGAAACATCCTAGGCCTTTGTACCAGCTGATTCTTGCAAAAGGTTATGCTGTGATTTAATAAAAGATTAAAATAAACAAAAGTATGTTTATATTTACGATGTTCGTGAGCCTTTCTATGTTGGAGTTGTTTGCATTTATATTCACTGGTAAGGAGCAATTTTATACCGAGAGCAATTCATCATTCAATCATAATTACACTCAAAAAGAACCATTCTGGAAGGGGAGAAGACAAGACGCATGCTATATCCAACCATCCCATCTACCTACCAGCCAGCCCAACAGACGGCACGAAACCAGACCCTTCAACCAACTCGTCCCTTCTCCCCCCGGAAAAATCTCAAAACAAATATGCCGCGAGGCAACATTGTAAACAGCAGTCGCCCTTTGGCTAGGACGAGCCCCTGAAAGCCCCTGAAAGCCCCCCCCTTTTTTTTGTCTTTATTCGCCTTTGGTAACCCTTTCATTTTACCTGAGGAATTCCCTTCTTTTCCCTTTGTCCCGGCCAGCATCAGAAGCACGATTACTGTATATATCAGAGAGAATAAGAAGAACGAAGAAGAAAGAAAAAAGGGTAAAAAAAAAAAACGGAAAGCAAAAACTGAATCAAGTATGTCCTTGTGTATATGTCCATCATGAGCAATCAGAACAAAGGCACGGGGCTGTTATAAACAAGTGAACCACTTGCTATGTGTGAAATCAACCTAGGCGTATTCCGTGAAGTAGATGTGAGATCTAATAACGACACGCAGCTTTGTGTATCCCACACACCGAAGAAGGCCATCGAATAAGAATGGCGTGCAAGGATCAATATCGTTGGATGACTGCGGTCGATCAACAGTGGTATCGAAGGTTTTGAATCGACAACGCCAATCGCCATGCAGAAAGTTGAATTGTAACAGAGAATCTAAGGAGAGTGGCAGAAAGGCGAAAATTTGGCAAACTCGTTGCTGACGCTTGGACAAAAGCCCTTCAGATCAGCTCGCTCTTGTGCAGACCTGTCGAAAGGTGTTTGCTCCTGACGTCCACCGGCGTCCGCATTATCTCGTAATCATATGACACTGGAGGAGGCGACTTGAGCTGTCGGGGCATCGGGATGCTTTCGTAAGGCGCCTCAAAAGGAGGAGACCTAATGCGGACGGCATCTTTGCGGCTGCGGCTGGCAGATCGTAGACGCTCCGTCGCCTTGGAGAAGCGGCCAGAGATGCTGCTGTCTCCGATGCTGCGGCCCCGGCTATGACCTTTTGGTACGGAGACAGGAGGGCCAGTATCCAGGGGCGCATCATTGCCCGATGTCTCATCATCGTCCATGACGATCTCGATCATGCCCGAAGCAATAGCACCGCCATCATGTGACCTCGTCATATGAGGTAGCGGAGCTGGAGGGGGAGGAGGCGGAGTCGCCAAATGCTGCAGCTCCCTCAGCACTGGAGGAGGAGGAGGCGGTGGTGGTGGGGGCATAGGATCTTCATGGGAACGCCGTCGTTCAGTAGAGATGACCTCTTCAATAAGGATGCTATCGCCTCCAATGCTGTTCTTTCGCCCGAATCGTATTGGGCGCTGACTAGGTTCATCTGGGATAGGGGCCGACATGCTTCGTGGAATTACTGGTCGCTTTGGGGGCTGGTATACAGTCGATGGGAGAAGTGTGAGGAGATCACCCTTCTCTTTCTCGGGCGAAGTATCAGGGGACTCGAGCGTGTGCTGCCTCTGTGCAAAGGTGGCTGGGATGAGAGGAACCTCAGGCTTGGGCGTGTTACCAGATTCACTATGGTCAGCCTCAAGGATGAGTCGCATGGCTTTTGGAGTCGCGGGGAGACCCATTGCGGGACCACTCCGAGCGTACATGCTCTTGGGTGGTTCGGTCGCGCTTCGAGGAGGCATGTCATCTGGCAGCTTGGGCTCAGCCATCTCAACACCGATCCTGAGAGCTGGGGAGAAGTCGTTGGGGTGGGGAATAAGAGGCGCCTGTGGCCTCTTGGCCAGCGACTTGCGGCGTTCCTCGAGCTCTCGAGCAGCCTGTTCCTTCTTTCGCTGGCGATCGTCCTTCATCTGCTTAAGATCGCCAGCATGTTCGGTGGATGCTGCGCGATCACGGGCAACAAAAGGGCCGAGCACGTCAGAAACTTCCGCTTCGGCCTCGCGATGGCTCTCGGAGGGATCTATTCGTTGAATAGCGGGAGAGTTCAAGCCGCGACTGACGCTCCGGCTGTGCTTGGCCCGGAACTCCTCGCGTGCAGCCACGGCCGCCTTGTAGTCCTCTTCATCTTCCGATCCCTGATAATGCGGCGCTGATTCAGACAGGGGCAATGGAGAAGAGGGTGATCTGACAAGAGAAGCATCTCTCCCCTTACTACGGCCTCGAATATTCAAAGCCGGAGGTCGTGGCCGTCCATCGGGGCTCCTGCGACGGCTTCCGCGGCTTGAAGTACGGCTGGCTGGCCTGACAATGGACCCGCTAGTTTTTCTTACCGTAAGAGGCTCGCCAACACCGACATGTTTGGGGGTGCTCAGATTGATCAAGTCCTCGGGAGACATGGGAATGGGGGAGGTTGGAGATTTCTTTGGTTTGGCCCAGCCACGAGCAGAAACGCGACCACGTTCTTCCGAGGTCTCTCTAGATCGCATTGTCCGCTCGCGGCTACTGTGACGCCCACGAGAGGACTCACGAGTCCGCTCCCTACTTCCATGGCGACTACGCTGTCTTCGTGAGAAGTGTTGCGCAGCCTCGAGGCTATGGATGTAATCGTCGCGGTTTCTGGTAGCCTGGTGGCGTAGGCTTCGGCCAGCGCTTGATGCAGACGTGACGGAACTAGCTACCGACCCAGGACCGCGCCGCTTAGGCCAGTGAAAGCGGGTAGACGAAGTGACAGACTGTTCGGGGGATGTAACATCGCTAGTCTCGGGGCGCTCAAATGAGTGAAGCTGCAGGTTTACTCCAAGGGGAATACGATCTCGGGAGCCATTCCGGTGGCTTCTTTGAGCTTGCTGCATCTTCAGCATGATATTCAAGTCAGGCGAAGGTGGACGTCCGCCGTCTGGGGCCCTTGAAACTCGCTGAGCCTGGTCTCGCATCATCATGGGACTGGCGGTAGCAGCACGCTGAAGGGCAACGCCGACCACCATGTTGTTTTCCTGGTTGGATACCCTGCGGGCATGACCGGGTCGCGAACTGGTATCAGAAGGGGTGACAGTAGGTTCAGCAGTCCTGATCGCATTGCGGTTGAGATCGAACGGAACCTCGCCAATGGACGGCAAGCGTCCTCGCGACCTGGCAGATGTTGGTGTATTGAATCTGCTGTTGTTAGACGGTCGCAGGAAAGCAGTCATAGCCTCGTGGGAAAGGCCGGGTGAGGCGGTAGCGTCTGCGATAGGGGTAGCACCGGCTGCAATGGGTGTCTGGGCATCATCGCCAGCAAAGAACTTGGACTTTTGAGCTTGATCGCCGAATGAGGTAATGAGCTTGAGCGAAGATGTTTTGGCGATACTACGTTGGGGACCACGCTGAACTCCAGGGGGTGACAGAGGAGGACTCAGGACTTCTGGAATGCTAGGAGTCATGCTCTGGAAGTTGAGTTGGGCTGCAGAGGGCGAGGTCCAAGGCTCGGTAGACTCTTGATCTGTGCAGGCAAAGCATCGAATGGCAAGCTGTTGCTGGCCATGCTGAACAGCCCACTCTCCCCATTTCCGGACAATGGCAGCCTGACGCTCCCAGACGCCGGGATACTCTAGACAGGTCAGGATGAGTGCCTCCATATACCGCTTATGGGAGATGTAGATCTCAATAGCGTCCGTGTGATCTCCCATCCCCAGCATGATGGTGACGGCAGCATGGATGTCATTGCTCTCAAGTAGACGCTGAACGTAGGCACGACCAAGCTTATGCTGAGATGCCTGACCTCCGATGCCGCTCAATGCTAACAGCATCCAATCCGACGAAGTCATGTTCTCGGAGCTGGCAGTCATGACATCAGCATCGACGTCACCAAGCCATTTGGAAAGCAAGATGCGACAAGCGGACCCAAGTGGATGCCGACTCATCTCATCCCGAACGAGATCCTCGACCTCCCTGTTCCACCCAAAGAGCGTGTTTAGCATTTGTCGGCGTAGGTCATCATTCGTACAACGAGCGCCCCGCGGGGTTATAGGATGCTTATAAGGAATATCGCTGAGACGTGCTCGGGTGAACTTGAAAAGATCATGAACCTTGTTGTCGTCGGGACTGCGAGGGACTTCATTTCTCAAGCGGGAAGGTCTGCGCCGGGAGCGCGTTGACGACATGGAAGGCACGCTGGTTGTTCCTAGAGAGTACCCCATAGAGTAGGTGTCCATCTCTTTCCTGCCAACGGTAGAGGACCGCAGAGAAGAACCAGCTGAAATGTATGTGTTTTCAGTCATGCCCCTGGATTGAAGAGAGCTAGGGTATCGGCCAGGGGTTTGAGAGCCAGCAGAGGATTTGGAAATAGACGACAAGCCACTCCGGCTTGACATGGGGCTTGCCGACTCATAAGGGAGGTCACTACCAGAGTCCGGCATCTGGTGTTTTGTCAGGCGAGCAAAGGGACCCATGTGATCATCATCACTCTCAGAAATATTCATGTCCAGGGGTATGGAGCTTGACTCCGACTCTGATGTATTGATGGTAGTGGCCGAGTGGGCTGACTGGTCTCCAGTTTCCTCCGACACTGGAGGTGAGGGAGGTAACAAGTTCGCAGGGTGCTGGACGTTGGCAACCATGATGGACGGCGAGTTAAGGTCGAGCTGCTGAACCGTATTATTGGGGCCAAGAGTGAACAGCGTGGCACCTGGGCCGTAGACAGCAAGACCGCGGACATGCTCAAGAGTAGGGATTGAATCAGAAGTGACGTGCTTCGTCCTAACATCCCATGATAGTGTTTGCCTGCAAGGTGTTAGCGAGTGATGGCCTCATGTACCTAAGCGCGCGCGTAGGTTAGGATGTCCTATGGAGGTGGCAAACTGTTGACGTACGAGTCAGAATACTGGATTATGCGGCCGTTTTTCGACCATCCCATCCAGTTGGGACCGTTGATGAAGTTTTCGGTGCTCCGAAGACCACGAACAACCTTTGCAGGATCATCTGCGCTATATGCCTTGGCCACACTCCAGACACGGAGATCGCCGTCGTGTGTCTGTACAGCAAGCATGTCGGACTTTTGCCGCGAAGACGACGCATGCCAGGCCAGAGTTACAATGGGAGAAGGCCCGCGGGAGGTGGTGAGATTGTGTAATATGGTGAAACGGGGTTGCAGAGTAGCGATCAGGAGATTGCCATTCTGATACCTGGGGATACGTTAGCTGGCTAGCTTACAAGTCTGACGTTATGGACTTACCCAATAGCAAAAGTTCGGCAATCGGATGAAGGAGCAAGAGCAGTAACTGGAACTTGATCTATGGTCCTTGAGGAGATATGCTCCGACGTTGAAGGCTCAAACATGATGATGTTGCCCTGCACGTTGCCTGCATTCTGGTCAGAATCCGGTCTCATCGGTTAAAGATTCGCTTCGGCTTACCAAAGGCGACGTTGCCATTCTTCATCCAGGCTGCAACGGTCAAATGCTCATATGAAGCAAATCGGGCAATCTCATCGCCTGTCATCAAATCCCAGACGATGGCGGTTGAGCCAGCATCGTAGCTCACCACAAAGCGACCAGCACCCATTTCACTCTGATTGTCCACAGCCAGTAGTTGAACCTCGTCGGCGTGTCGTGAGAACCTTCGTTCGATCGTGAGGGTGTCATGGTGGCAGCAAACGATAGATGAGCCCTGGGCGTACAGGAACATGGATGCAGTTGCGGCACAGGGCTCGAAATATCTAAAACTTTTTACCGAGGGCATAGTCGTATAATCCTGAGCTCGTGCCGTCCTACTCCTTCCAGAACTCATTGAAACAGTGCGGTTCCGCGACTGGGCGGACATGGTGGCGGACATGACGGGTCTGATATGGTTTTCGGGTTTCGATCTACGACCAAAGACCTCGAGTTAGCCCGTCGACAGGCAGCGGGGATACTGAGTGTTCGGAGAGGTTCTGTAGAGGCACGAATGGGTCGTGTGCAACGATGCACATACAGTTATGATGCGGTATCGATGAGAGACCTCTCCCCTCTGGTAGGGGTTCTCTCTCACTTCTCGCGGAGGCGCAGGAACCGACGGAAAGCTACACGACGAGCCTATCGAACATAGCTCGGAGGGCCTTGCTGCCCGCACCCGAAAGATCGCTTTTGGTGGATGGTGTTGAGTGTACCAGATTATCGGGTCTTCGTTATCCTCTTTTTTTGGTTGCAGAGGGTCATGCGGTATACCGGGCAGTGGTGCGTGATCAGTGTGTTGAACAACCCACGGGAGGTAGCTGGCTGTGTGTGTGTCTCGGCCGTTTTGTCAGAGGAGAAGAGCAGTTCTAGAATGCGGTGAGCGGCGTATTCCACGTTTCCCTCCTGTTTCTATTTCGGAAATTAGGCAAGGTTGGGGAAGAGAGGTCAGAGACGCGAAAAAGCGTAGAGAAGGAAAAATAAAAAAAAATAAAGATGGGCAAAGAGGTGTTTTTGCTTATTGACAAAAAATGCTAGACACACGCTTTCAAGCCGCTCCATGTGCAAGGCGGCAACCAAGAGAAGACTACGGCCAGGCCTTGATTGATTGTGATTGACCAGGGTTGGAGGACAGGCGATGGGGTTGAGTGGATAGGTAAGGTGTAAGTGCGTGCAAGTGTGTGCAAGTGGATGGCAACCGAGAAGGGGTGTGACCCGGTGCTTGACCTGCAGGAATAGCTTGGATCTAGAAGTAAGGGTCTCTTGAGGTTTAGTAGTAAGAGTGATGTGTAGGCGAATTGGGGATTCTTGCATGTGTGAGCACTCGCTACGAGTACATGGGATGAGGGCTGTATAATCCACACGAAAGGTGGAATAAGGAGAAGGAGGAGGAGGAATGAGGCTTGGGGGAGATGGCCCAAGAGGGTGGCATTGTGTGATATTGAGTTACGAATTGTGAGAAGTGAAAAAGAAGAGTCTGAGATGATTACCTTGAGATGAAGCTCTGTATGGGCGCTTTGGCTGAAGGGGTGGTGTAGAGCTGAAGATGTGACTATGTGATGAGGCAGAGGCAAAGGCAAAGGCAACAAGGGCACACAAGGGTATTGTTAGACAAGACAAAGGCAGTTCAAGGCGAAAAGAGGAGAGAAGAAAGCCCAAGAGGGAAATAGAAGGCAAGAAAAGAGCAGGTCGGGATGGTTTTGAGAAGGACACAGACTGTCAAGGGTGTGAAGGAGGGCACGATCAGTCAGTAATGCCATGTACAAGGTGGTCCCTTTCAATGTGTGATGGACCATCCATCATGGGTCAATGACCATGCCCACCTAGGGGGGGGGGAACCAGGTTAGAGATGGCGCCTAAAGAGTGGCGTCCTGGCCTGTCAGTGGATGGCAGAGAGTAAGTCGTATAAAATTAGTGCTTTAGAGACGTTGGTCACCATGGATCAGCGGAGAAGGACTGGCTTATGGGAGCCAGGGCACCAGGGGCCCATCTCTCTTCTGGTGATGTGAAGCCTGGCTTGCAAATGCTTGCTCGGAGCTAGTGCTGCATGGTCTGGCGGATGGCGGATGGCGGCTGGGGATTGGAGGTGCTGGGCGACTGAACCATCGACAGACATTTCTTTTCATCAACCAGCTTGATATTCGAGCCTGCCCAAGGAATAGAGAGGATTGCCCGCGTGCCTTTTAACTTGACCCTATCCCAAACCCTTCCAGCAGCACACTGGCAAGGGTGGTTCGTTTGGTGGAGGACCTGGCGAATTCCCAGAGTTGGTTCCGTTTCAAGACTCGACACTCGACCTATCAATATGTTAATGTCTATAGTACATAGTGTCTAGTCGCTCGGGTTCGAGACGAGTATATTTGCACTGCTCCCACCGTACCAACAAGACTGGAGCTTGCCATCGGCAGAATATTGCTAATCACGATTCGTCCTCTCTTCATGTCATCAAGATTCCGTCTTGCCCATGCGTCGATTCACGTTTCCTGGGTCACGTTGCCCCTCTTTTGTCGGGAGATGGGCAGAGGTATGCGGGGTCGCTTCTAGTACGACGGTGAATAGTTGTTAATTGAACATTGTAAGCATCACAGCAGGGTACTGTATAGCTAGCGCAACACGGCGCATTCTTGCGCAGGTTTGTGACGCTGTTGCAGCACGTCTGGCAACACAGCATGCTTGTGCCAGTTCAATTGAAAGCAAAAGGACTGGCCGGTACCTTGCGGCGTCATCTGAGGGACTGAGGATGCGGCCACAGCATCTGTGGTGCGGCCGATAGCAATAGGTGGTGGACCTGTCGTGACAGCAAGGTTGGACGTCATGCAATTGTGTCTTCGCGCCCAAGACCATGACCCCGGAGGCGGGTATCCCTGGAAGACCTCAAAGTGCTATAGAAGCAGTAGCACATAGCCGATTTGTTGCAAGTGACTATGACAGAGTAGTCGTGTGTTGGAGAAGAAAGAAGAAGACGTAGACAAAGGTGCTCCGACAGGCAGAGACTGATTGTAAGGAAGATGAGAAGGATAGTTGTAAGGATGGACAGCATGTGGTTGGGAAACTGGGGCTGGGCAAAATGGGAGTGGAGCCACATTTCACCCAACGTTCAATCGACGTTGCCGTCGAAGCGCCCAGGTGTGCGCCAGTTGTGCTGCAGATGCGTTTGAGCTTCTTATTGGCCTCGGAAGCTACAAGCTCTCTTTTTGAGCAGGCCAATGGGCGACCCGATCACCTTCCCGACAAGGATCTAATCGCCCTTTCCTTCCCGGCCGCTAGCAGTAGCGACGGGCTCGCTAGCTCCACTCGCATGGTTGACGGAAGGAGCTCCCCCTCAAGCCCATCCTTGTCGATTATCAACCTCAATCATTAACAAATTCTACGTCCTTCAATCAACAACTACGATTACTTTTAATTTTAAAGAATTTAATGAACAGTCACTCTTCGATATAGTATTTGACGGTTGTTTAATTGAGGCTTATGCGGCTATTAAGGCATATCCCAAAGGGGTAAACCCATTTGCCGCTCATTATCAGGCATCATTAAATCATGACATTAACTGGCCTCCAAAACCACCGTGGCATCTGTTCGCATGTCCACTTGGCTAGCATTGATTGCTCCTTCCTTCATTTATCATGGAAGGAAGTCTGTCATCAAGAAGGAAGCGGTCACATATCTATATCGACCTCTCATGAAAGCCATTGCTGACATGGATATTACATGGATATTACATGGATATTTCCCCTTGCTGGACCTTTCGTCGGACTAACATTCCAATATCATGTCTTGCTTGATTAATTTCACTTCCTTTCCATCGAAAACCACCCCGGCCCTCCCGCTCTGGCTGTTACCCAGCTGAATCCACAGCCGGTATATTTGCTTTCTTAAGCTCATGACAATTCACAGCTTGTCCATATTTCTCATATATTCCTTTTTCTCATTTAAATCGCATTTCTCCCACTCTTTGTGATTGTATGGATGGATGGATCAAGGGTCGACCTACAAGACCGGCCACATCCTCAACAAGGCCTTTGCCCATGTTTTCTCTGTCTGATCGACGAGATCATCACGGTCATAGCGCCCAGAGGGTAGAGTTCTGAGTGAGTCCAGGTTCATGCTGAGCATCTTCTTTGTGACCTACCCAACTATGTTAGGTACCTTACGACACCGCTAACCGACGCTCTTGCTACATGTACTCGGTCTGTCCTTGAAGCCTTCTGTCTGCCTCTACTGCCGGATACACATGCGTTGTCGCCCTGTCGCTCGTCTCAACATCACACAGCCAGAATGGAGACCTTGGCTTTGCATCCCAGCTCGGTATTCTCTGTCCTGCCGCCAACAGCCTGCTCCCCTGCCATGGAAATTCTTGACTCCTCTCCCTGTCCCCGCGCCTCACTTCAAACAGCGCCTCGCCATACTACGTACAACTACAACTACGAAGACATGCCTCAACGACCCTTGTGCCTGGTCAAGGGTACTCATAATCGCCGCACCTCTGATCTCATCACACACTCGTATCACCTTTTTCGCTTCTGCAGCCGCACTTTCGCTGTGGTAATTTGTCTCTCGCCTTTGTTTGCTTGTGTTGGGGTTTGCGGCATTAGTCTCCCATCCTTCCAATCTGTTCTGACGATACCGCCATCTCGAGATCTATATTTGGAAACCACTCTTTGGTGTGTCCCGTGCGTACAGGTCAGCAGCCTCCAGGGTTACTCAGTCGTCACTCGCGTACAAACCAGGGCGGTCAAGCACAACGACTTCTGATACCTGCACACATGGATCTTCCATCTGGTTTTTTCCTTCTTTTTTTTCCAGAAAGATATTCCGGAGTGCCTGTTTGGGTGACCTTATCTGCACGAACTTGGTTTCTGCATGCACTTAATAGCAAGGCCAGGCCCCGTCGCGGGCCTCAAAATGTAGGCATTAGACGACTTGGTCTTCGGGATACCTGGAGCTTTGTCATGCCCGAGAGCTTGCAACAAGAAGATCTTTCTATCTCGAGAGATCGATCACATAGAGTGATACCGGTGCTCTTAGAATGATCAATCAGCGGCCTCGCACGGGTTGACCGTTCAGTACGCCGTATCCCTCCATCCGTAGTGCGGGCAGCTGCAGGTGAGCGATCTGGAAGAAGGGCAACTCTCCAGCCTTTCCGCCTCCCAGCCTCCCAACCCCCTCATAACGTCTCATAACGTCCTGATGCATTTCACTTGCATCTCGTACCTATTATTACCCCACCCTTCTCGATCCTTCGAGGGCTGTCACCAACTGATTCTGCTTTGCGGTGGCATCTCTTCTGTACAGGCTATCAGGCTGATCTGATGATCCCGCAACCCTTGTTTACCATTCTAAGGCTGACCTTGTAGACCATGCTGTTCAAATGTGCACAAGCTATCCAACAGCTATTCTTAGGGCCGCCTCAATGGCAATCATGCACACACCGGTCTGTGGCCAAAATTGCGGCCAGCGTGACGGATGGGACGTTCTCGACTCAAAAATCACTACAAGCATCAAGACCAAGGTCACTCTTGAGAGAGTATTTCGTCTTTCTTTCTTTACCTGGTATATATGTCTGTCAGGGAAGTAAGCCCTTCTTCCCAAATGTATGGCAGCCAATTCAATGTGCCACCAAAGCTCAACATACATAACTACGGCTTAAAACGCCAGCATTCTCGACGAACAAGCGCACCCACATGTCATAGAAACGTATGGTTCGTATCACATAATAAAGTTATGCCCAGTGATCGATCAACTACAACGTCAACATGTCGGCATTCTTCGCTTGTGATCTTAGCTAGGTGACCAGAGCCATGTTGGTTCTCTATCGGTACAAGAAGAGCATTGTCGACATAAACCGTGTATTTTATCTCAATGAACTTGTCTCATTCAACGTACCAGTCAGTGCCTGATATCCTGCACGTATTATCATGTAGTATGTGCACGAATGAGGCCAGACATGAGCCATGCAGGTCACAACAACGGCCGCCCTACATACAACCCCTCAAACTAGGGGCATTGAAGGATCAAAGCCGATGAGGCCAGTGTTATCCATTGTATCAATTGTATCAGCCCAATTCGATGAGCCCTGGAAAGCCTGGCTGTTGCAACTCACTCAGTGTCTCAGTCGCCAAACCAGCATGGTCGATGACAGACAATGATGGCCGCAACCTTGGAACCCGGTGTGTCTGTGACTTAAGGCTTTGTTCGACGCCCGTTGAGATGTCAGTTTCATGGCTTGAGGGATGGGTCACGTGTCACTCGTAACAACATCGTTACTGTCGCGGACAGGTTTGAGTGACGAGAGAGGACAATAGCATCACGGCTGGCCTCTTCTGAGAGCATTAGAGTGCTTGGGACTATTGCTATCACATTACAGCCCGTGCATTGGGAGTAATAATGTGCAAACCATCTCAGGCTCAACAGCATGAACCATCCACACCTATTCAGCCACGCATAACGCAATCTCAACCTCAATCTCAATCTAAGTTCATCGACGTTGCCATCTTGACTGTCTCTATATACACTCCCTCAAACTCTTCCTCTCCCGGGCGTAACATGGGGAAAGAGACACGGCCCCGGCCCAAGTCTTGTTGGAAAATGAGAGATCCAGACTATGGGCTAGCAGCCACAACAATGCATTGTTCCAACCCTTATGCTCTGGACACTGAAACATGGCTTCTGTTCAAGGCCCTCCAACATGACTTGATCCGTTGTGCATGAGATGGAATGCGGGTACGTTGAGCTGGTCAATGGGTTGGACGACGATGGTGAGTAAGGTGGTTAAGGACAGATTGTGTTATAATAAGCCAGTAATGGAATAATGATGCTTGGCTAGATCCTGTCTCGAATAAACCTCTGGGTTCCTTTATGATTTACTATTCTCAGTTCTCAGCGGAACATAGAGACGTGGTATGTTGCAGACGCAGAGTCTAGACTAGTTCCTATTACAACTCAACCACACAGGTCCATGTGTCTTACATGAACACAACTACGTAACACACTAGAATGGACATTCCTCTTACTTGTGAGTGCAGTATCTAGGTTGATGGATGTTTAGACATCATCAATGACCATGTTATGATGAGTTTTGCAAATACATACGAACAGCTCTGGAGTTGGAGATTGATACAAGACGAGTTGGTGCGAGAAGACGGTATAGGGTAAGCTCAGAGAAGTGATTTATACAGACTATGTGAGTAGCGTTTGAACCACAGACCTTTGGCTCTGATATTACTTGTCTAAAGACAGAGAATGGAGAATGCGTATCAGACCGAGTTCGAAGCACTGCAAGTGACAGTACTGTTACGTATGTTGGAAGTGAAGATGGAAGGACATGAAGATAGACGATATTTGCTCAACCAAGATGAGACGCCGTTACATCTCTGTCAACATCCCTTCCTCGCAGCAACCTCAACTCACATCTTCTTGTACCCCTGACCCATCCATCTCTCAACATGCAACTTCCTAACCTCATCATCCAACCCTTCCACCGGCCCCTCAACCTCCACCCCACTGACAACCTCCCCAACACCTAACCCCCTAATCCTCCCAGCCTCAACACCAAACTCCTCCATCCACCTCCCCAGCTGCACCGTCGAAGAAGCGTACACGATCCTCCCCAGTCCACAGTAGACGTGCGCAGCGGAGCACATGGCGCAGTGCTCTCCGGACGTGTACACAGTGGACGATGCGCGCTCCTCGGCTGTCAAGTTGAGCTGCGCCCAGCGCGCGAGGGTGAATTCAGGGTGGAGAGTTGCGTCGGGCGGGGTGGAGGTTACGGTGCGGTTGCGGTCGGTGCGGAGGACGGTGGAGGAGGAGACGAGGACGCTGCCGAAGGGGGCGTCGCCGGCGTGGAGGGCTTCGCGAGCGAGAGAGATGGCGAGGGAGAGGTGCTGGATGTCTTCGGGGGTGATCATTGCGAGGAGGGTTCTATGTAATGTTGGTGAGTAGATTTCGTATGGAGAGTATATCATCTTACATTTACTAACACAGTCTTAACTTGAGCAAGTTGGAAATAAATATGAGTTTGAGATGTCGTCTTGTGGTCGTCGACGTTGATGTCTTAGTA
>JABFEV010000956.1:0-24072 GCA_013618395.1 Fusarium domesticum | reverse complement strand
GGGGGGGGGAGGGGGGGGGGGAGGGGGGTTTAAGTGAGGTGCGGTGTGATTGCCAACAAACACATGCAAGGTGTGTTTCGCAAAGTGAAACAGGGGAGTGCCGTTATTAAACGAACCAAGCTCTCAAAGTAACCAGTAACCACACACGAACGGAAAGACAAAGAATCATCACATCAATGAATGAATGGGACAACTGAAAAATGAGTCTAACTGGTAGAGGGTGAGTAATGAACCATGGGCAGCAATTTCAGATTGAAATTCATCAAAATACTAGAGTGGAGATGAAGTACATTTGAAGTCTGGATTCATTGATCCCATTCAGTATCAAATTTCACTCAACCTATGCCATTGAACCAGAGGTTCATGAGTCCATACCCAAACAGTATACTTTTGCCATATTTAAAATACAAGCACCACAAGTTTTACACGTGTGCTGGAAGGTGCAGAGCAGCGCCATACGAGGTCAAAGCTCAAAGCTCAAAGCTCAAAGCTCAAAATGAAGAAGTCGTTGCCATCCCCTACTGGATCTTGCCCAAACCGGAAAGCATCCGCAGTAGTGTTAAGGAAATGGAGAGTGAGAAAACCGTTCTCGTTATCACGAGGTTTTTGAACCTATAGAACGGTATGAGCATTGATTTGATACGCCCTTGATACAGAACAGTAGACTTACTGCTGGAGTCCAATACAACTCCTCCGGATTGGCGTCATGAATATATTCAGCGACCTGGAATTTGTGAGTAATGGGGCATACGGTTGCGAGGATACTCACCTCTCGTGTTGGCTCCTGGCGGGCATATGGGCGGCCGGCGAAGCGAGCAACACGCGAGAACTGAGCCAGACGCTGTTGTTCGGACGGCTCAAATCGTTCTTCTTCTGGCTTAGCCTATACGGGGTCAGTAAGGATTCCAAAGACAAGGCCAAAACACTTATGATGATAGCCTAGATGTAGGAATTTAATCTTACCTCTTGCGCTCGAGCACGTAGCTGTGAATAGTATGCTTCATAAGGCTCGACAAGTTTTAATGCTCCAGTCGGGAGAAGATACTGCACTGGCTTCTCCTCGTGAGGCTTGTCACAGGGGAAGATTGGCTGCTTCAAGTTCTTGATGAAGTGGTTCCACGGAGAACCTGGGAGCTGGAGGTACGGATGCCAGTACGGTGCTGGCGCCCAAACGGTTCCCTTGGGTCCAGTTCGAATGAGAAGTCTGCGTCCACCCTTGGACATGCGCGTATCTCCTGGAGCGATACCATACTCATGGCCTAGACCAGTGGGCACCTTTCTGGCCCCTTTGCGAAACCCGATCTTCCAAGTGACGTCGAGGAATAGTCGGAGAGAGCGTTCATCGTGACAGAAAGTCGTGATTTCAAACATTGTGTCATCTTTCAAGTGAGGAGAGATAGCATAGGCAGCATACAGGAGACTGACTGCTGCGTTAGCAATGAGAATGGATGGCTCATGTTTGTCGTCGGGCGGCGACGGTCTGTTCTTCTGAGTGTAGAGAATGGCCATATGGCCCAGGTTAGAGATTGGAAAGTCGGCGTGGTAACCCTGTGCCCAGGGCATGATGAGTTCGCCAGATTCGTCACGTCGTTGTTCTTGTGTGCGATTGGCCTCGTTGTTGCCTAGAATTTGGAGCGTCTCCAAGTACCACAAACCAACAGCAGCACGGATGAGCAGGACTGGATCGCCTCCAGTATGCGTTACAGCGGTTTTCCGGATCCTTTCAAGCACCGTATTACTCGCACCAAGATCAGAAATGACAACGGTGATGGCTGATAGGACCCGTTGAGCGGGATCTAGAGCATCGGAATGAGACACTGACCATGGAACATGAGGTATTGAACACACCTACCTGGTACCTGTTTCTTCGTCTGCTGGTCGAGCGACGACGAGGCGGTTATCCTCTTCAAGATCTTGACGTACAACTTGTTCACATCTTCGGTAGGTATGCCTCTGAAGGCATCTTCCTCCCACAAGGGGGTGAAGCTGAAGTTGGCAGCCGCAGCGCTCTCGTGAGGCACACCCATGGTCATGGTCGACAGAGGTGATGAAGGTGAAGAAGAGTGCGGAGGTGAGGCTCTCCGGAGGAAAACATGGCTGGGGAACGATGCAGAGCTTGACAGTTGCCATTTGCTTTCGCCCGCCTTTTCCTGCCACTGCCACTGCCCGGCACCCGCGCACCAAATCCTCCGCCTCCACTTGAAACATGAAGATTAAACAGGTTCTCCCATCAGCACATCTAGGTTACCTGATGTTTGCAACCGTCGACACAAGAAGACCATTCGTATAGGCCCAGAAACAGCATGGCAGCCATACCAAACGTAATCGCTGCATCGAGATGCGCCTACTCACAGGAGCCCTGGCTTACCTATGTTGTTTGCGAGGCTGAGGCGAACATGCACATCTTCGTGACTGAGCAACTCTCCTTCCAGAAAATCCTTGGCATCGCTCGCAACTACAGGTACGTTTTACACAGAAAGCTGTTGAGTTGCGGCTGACAGCAGCAGTCGGCTCATCAAGCAGGCGGTCAACGTCTATCACGATACGGTCAGAAAGAAGTATCGACTGGTCCCCATGCCCACTGGCATGAGTGTTGTTCCCAACACAAGCTCGTACGGACTCTTCATCCAGAGATGTGGTGAGTTTGGCCCCCTTCGCCGCCATTGACACGACCATCGCTAACGAGAGTCACAGATGAGATCAAAGACGACTCCAAGGATTTTGAAGATAAAAGAGAAGTCAAGAAGTCAGGCGCCGAGACGGAGCGCATCCCTCGTCCCAGAAACAAATGGATCCTGTACCGCCAAGTCAGATCACGACAGATCCTCGAAGCCAACCCCGGCATCACAGCCGGCGAGATCTGTGAGCATGCCTCCTGCCAGACACCTTGGGAGAGACGCAAAAGAGACTGACTATTGAACAGCAACCGTTGTTTCCAGACAGTGGAAGGCAGAGAGCGAGGAAGTGAAGGCTCATTATCAGGAGCTGGCGAATGGAGAGGATCGAAAACACAAGGAGATGTACCCAGACTACAAGTACCAGACCAAGAAGGACTAGATCCAAGAGGAATCATAAGATTCTAAATTTTTAGCTGTGATTTTAGTTGTGATTTTAGTCCTTATTCCAGTCCTTGTTCCATTTCTGATCTCATTCCTGATTTCAGGGCAGAAACTCTGGGGCTTGTGTTGTTGAGAAGAATTGTATCCATCTACCTCGTTGAAAAAAAGGTTCCAGACCCCAGCAACCCTCTCTCTCATGAGCCATTCCAGTCACTACTCCAAATAAATGTACCGCATTGCCATTCGGTCCCCCTCTCTTTCTCCCCAGATGGACCAAGAGGTCTTGGACATATGTAGAAAGATCGCCCTGTAGTCGACATGATTAGCTTCCGCGTCGCAACGGCTGGACATCAACGACAAAGACAATGCAACAGCTATGCCACTTGACGCAAAACGTAACGGTTTCGGCGGCCACCGACGGGCGTGGCAAAAGACTTACCGCAGTTGACACCAGGTTTCTTGGTGGTGAGACTGATGCAGGGCTCCTCGTGCTCACACCGGGGTACGACTCGCTTGCCCAAAAGCCTTGACCAAGACTCCTTTGCCTCGATGGGGTCAAACACTCTGTCCGGGGTGTCTGTGTGCATGTCGCCATTGTTGATCCTTGGTGGCGATCCACGGGAGAGTGTAGATGATGGTGACGCTGCAGAATTCTTTGTCGGGGACGGCGTCGCAGCTTGCGTTGCCACCTGCGCTGACGGGTGCGTCTTCGATGCTGCTACTTTTGGCTTGAAGAAGCCTTTTAGTGTGGTCTGGCCAGGTACCACTTTGTCCTTGGTCTCGTTCGTGCTCGGGTGCGTCTTGGTCTTCTTTGATAGCCTGCTGCTTGCCTTGTCGTCGGAATCCGCCGTTCTCTTGGCACCGATGGAGCTGCTATGTGTGTGTTGAGCCGATTCTTTCACAGAAGCAACAGCTTTAGAGACTTCCAAGGAGCCCATGTCCATGGTCGACGGTGATGCTGATGTCGTATCAAATCTAGCAGGCATCACCTTCGTGTTGCTATTCTGGTCACCTGGGGCCTCCTTGGATGTGTCTGTGCGCACAGAGTCCGGGTGCGAAAGGCTTGGGGTGGGTTTCTTTGTGAACATGTCGCGAATGCTCTGTCGGCGGTCGAATTCAGGTATCAGTTTCGCAGACAAAGGAAGCAAGTCCTTTGTACTCCAGTTCCGGAGGCGCTCCCTACCCCTGAACATGCCGTCGGGGTTCATCAGTTCCAGCAGGGCTCGCTCTCGTCTTCCCACACTCACCGTGTCCGCAAGCACACCGTACACAGGGCAGTGGTCAGAACCCATCAGGCCCTCCTGGATATCAGCAGCAGTGAACCAGCCCTTGATACCGTCGCTGCACAGTACGTAGTCGATCCGGCTGCCGTTGTTGGCAGGTCGAGTGTTCCTCCTCGTGTCCCAGCAAGTATTCATTCCCTGTCGATCGGGGTGAAAGCAGCGGCAAAGATCCCACAGCACAGGTTTTTCTCGACCAACATCCCGCTGGCCATACACTTTGCCATTGAAGATGAGCTGGTTGAAGATACGGCGTGAAGGCATGCTCATCCAGTCTTCTAGACTGATGCCTTCTTTCCGTAGCGTCTCTGCCACGTTTGTCGAGTCCTGCTCTGCACGCGAAATGTTCAAGTCGCCAGTCAATATCACTTGCTTCCCTTCATCGATGAGGTTTCGTATCCGAACTTCAAGAGCCTGTATGAACCCGATGCGAAAGTCAACTCGAGACTCGTCACGGTTGGCAGGACTGTACACCCCAAAGAGTACAAAGGCAGGAAATTCCAGGATCACGCATCGTCCTTCCGAGTCAAGTGTAGCTTCATCGATTGTGCCGTCGAGTTGCCCGGAGCGAGGATAACCGCCAATCTGTTGGTCTTTGGGCAGATCGCGAAAGCTGGTAGTTGACTTGGGAGGAGTGAGGATGCCTGTAACGCCCTCCTCGGCTCTAATCGGTGTGCAGGTTGCATTCCTTGTATAGATAGCGACACCAGAGTACCCTGCAAATAATGAAATCAGCTTAAATATAAGTATCGGCATCAGCATAAGCTTGGAAGTACCTTTCTTGTGCTTTGGCAAGCTGAAAAATATATCCCACCCAGGAACAAGGACCATGTCATCACAAAGATCCTTCCTCTGGATTTTTGTTTCTTGCATAATGACAACATCTGCCTCCAAGATCTCAAACATTGACTATCAAATCGATGTATTAGAAGATTAGGGTAAATGGATGAGGGGATGAGGGTGTGTAGTGTTGTAAGTTCACGTTACCTCGAAGCTTCGCTTTTCTCTCCAAGGCTGGTACCCAAAAGGGTTGCTGAATCACGGATAAATCGTATTAGCCTAATGCTTGAGGGTTCCAAGTTGCAAAACCAACCGAATGCCGTTGACTGTGATTTTGGTGAGTGTTGAGTTGACAGGGTGACACTAATAGACGTACCATTCCATGTCGTAATCCGTAACGGCATTATGTAATTGATCAGACGTAATAATCAATATTTTATTCGAAACGACGAGGAGAGTACAGATGAAAGCGATCTCAGTGTGTTGCGGTTCATATCTAAAGCCGTACTCGATGCTGGCGTGTCAAGGACAGTTGGAGCAGGGAGTAATGAATACAACATGGGCTCGAAACGGAGTTGAGAATAACAAGATGATCGAATGCAAGAGTATCAAGTTCCGATGCAGTCAATTGATAGACTTCATGTGTTCAGACAAGTCGCATTCCTCGACTTCAACAATTCGGAGATACAAGCAAGGTCATCATGACAGCAACACAAATGATCCATCGTGTGGTGTTGAGACGTCCATTTCGCGGCGGGCGCGCGAGATCACGTGAGGAGAACCGACCCCCCAACTCCCCGTTCGGGAAAATTCGCACCTGACAATTGAGGCACAATTGATTGGCGGCTCTAACCGAGCTCGTTCCAAGAATGACCTGATCACAAACTTGATCTACTTGTATCTTCAACCAGTCAACGAAACAACATCAATTCACCATGTCTGCCGCCCGACAGGTTACCCGTAACGCCTCGCGCTTCGCCGCGCAGCTCCGCGCTCCCGCTCAGCGACGCTTTGCTAGCTCCGCCACCGAGAACGAGTTCGTCAAAGAACGTCAGCACATCAAGGATCACGCCAAGGGCAGCACTGGTGAGTTCCAACACGACGCACATGGGTCAATTGAGTGCATTGGACGGATTTGCTAATCAAGGTACAGAGCTCTGGCGCAAGATTTCTGTCTAGTGAGTCTCGACCTGATACTTGAGTGAATTTCGATTCGGTCGATTCCGGAGTGGAGGATGGCATTGACGGGGAGATGTAACGAGAACAATGGCTGACGGCATCTTAGCGGCGTCGCCCCTATCATGGCCTTCGCCGGTGCTAACGCTTACTACCTCTGGAGCGAGCACTGGGAGCACTGGAGCCACATGCCTCCTCTGGAGGAGCGCACCGAGTACCCTTACCAGAACATCCGGACCAAGAACTACCAGTGGGGTAACGGCGACAAGGTGAGTCAATGCATCTTTCTGACCTGATGTGAAATGCGTTGCTAACAATGACTTAGACTCTGTTGTAAGTAAATACCTTGGCTCGGACTGAGCGAACCCCTCGACGACCTGCCAGGGGACCTGAGCCCCATGAAGCTCTGAGTCTCGCATGAGATCGGAGAGGAAGAAAGATGCTAACAATCATGAACAGCTGGAACGACTCTGTCAACTACCACAACAAGGACAAGGTTGCCTAAGTTAATGATCAAGGCCCTTATAGACCCAAGGTCTCGCGATGGACAATTGGCGGACTGCTCCTCCTGGAGATACATTGTACATGTTTCCTAGATTCGAATTGACTGATTGCTGTTGAGCATTGTGAGTGTTTGGCTCTACACATGCATCTCTATGACTACCTGCATAGGTAGTAAAACTGTGGTGAACAAGATGAGTATTTAGGCCTCTCTTGTAAACGAATTTGAAGACAAGGGTAACTTCCATCAGAAAGTAGTACAAAGCAGTTGCCTGCTAGGTCAATTAGCTATGGGTGTAGGTCTCAGTTCAAATTACCTAACAAACCATGAGGTCAGCTCTGTCGTCACTCAAGCCGAGACGTCGAACTGCTTTAGTGCGTGACCTCGGTGTCAGGCATAATTGTGTCACACATAGGTACGTACCTAGGTCAGTGCATTGATGTCTAAATTTTCCGAGTATCTACCGGCGAGACTACCACCTGGCCCACTAAACACCATCACTAACGTCGGGCGCCCATCTAACCCCCACCCAACCAAACACTGAGGATTGGATGCCTTTTACAAGTACCACCAACTGTACGCGCCCACGCGACGGAAACGTTTGAGCATCAACGCCAAGGAAACCCGTGATGGAACACACTCAGATTCAAATTCAAAATATTTGGAACGCCCATAATTAAGAAAGGTTGTTCGGTGAATATAATTGACATCCATTTGCTACTTGAGTACCGTACCATTGACAATTGCTAGGCAGTAACGAGCGAGGCAAAGATAAATTCTTGTAGTCTTTCACACTCTCTCTCCCTCGAGGCGAGATGTCTTGACGTTTCTATCCTCAACACCCTCGTCTCATCAATAATTCCTCACCTCTGCAATCGTCTCCATCTTGCTGATGTCTAGTCCGTCAACATGACTCGATATCTCACTCCAGCCAAAATTGGCCTCCTGGCTCTTGTCCAGCTCTACGTCGAGGGTGCTATTCCGAGCGAGGCCATCCTCCCCATCCTGTCTTTCATCACCTCACACATAATAGACCACGCCCCTACGACAGCATCGGCAGACAGAGACTCGCGATGGAGCAGAGCTGAACGCACCGTCAGTATAGTCATCACCATCAAAGACTTTGAGAAGCTCCTTGGCAGTTATCCCTTCCTCATGGGCATGCCAGGTCGGCGGCTTTGGGATCAGTTCCTCGGCAAGCTATGGGACCTCAACTCACTTGATGCACTGCACAAATTCTTCGGCCAGTCCGGCCATCTGCTAGCCCCTTCCAAACAGGAAAAGGAGAGACTTGCCGAATTAGGCGTATCTGAGGAGGAGGACTCAGGTATCAGGCTATGGCCAAACTCACCCTTGGGTACATTCGTTCGTCGAATGAGGCTCGAATTCTTTCGATTGCAGTTCTCCGACTTTGCAGAATTATGGAAGAGCTTTGTCCGATACCGACAGCCGACGGCACACTATCTCAAGCGTAAGACCCCAGGGTTTGGGCGGCTGAGTTTCGACAACGTATTACTGTTAGGGGAGCAGGAAGACTGGGGCTATGGTAGTACCATGGAGCTAGCCTCTGTAGCATATGGCGACATGCTCACCGGTGATGAGAGTAGCACACTCCCCGTGAGCACCGACGACGTCGAGAACCTGCTCGAGTTCCAGATTGAACAGATGCAAAGTAGGCAACATCCTACCCTCACTCATCCAAGCCTCTGACCACTCTAGGATACGGCAACAGGATACCACTCGAAATCCGGCATCAGTTTCAAGACTTGCTCAATGACAGCTCCATCATCCCCAGCCTTACCCATTACCTCAAGTATGTTCCATCTTGACTACTGCAGCACAAGACGACTAACACTTTTTATAGTTTCCTTGACTCCTGGAGAGCTGGAGATTTGCCCACCGCTTTTGATTTTCTTCATCGCTACTTTGACTACACCATGCAGAACAGAGACCGTCTTTTCTATCAGTATGCCCTCATGAATCTTGCAGTTCTGCAAGCCGACTTTGGCTGTCACAAGGAAGCTGTTGCCGCCATGCTCGAGACCGTTTCAACGGCGAGAGAAAACAGGGACATGACTTGTCTCAACTTTGCTCTGAATTGGCTGTTCCACTTTGGCCGTGCCCATCCTGACCTTGTACGAGACCTAGAAACCAACAGCATGCTCGGCACTGGTAAAGAGAGCCTGGCCTTTCTCCGGGTTAAAGCAAAAGAGACTGGCATGTGGACTCTGTGGAGCTCAGTCTTGTTGAGCGAAGCAAAACTTGGACTTACAAACGGCGACAGCATCGCCACCTCACTCGAAGCAATGGTGCGCAGCTCTCAGATCATTGTGGAAAGGAACATGAAGAACATGTACGGCTCTCAGCTCTCTCTAGCAGCAGCTTTATGGGATCGACTAGGCCTCACACACATGTCGTCTATGGCGTGCGAGGTCTTTCTACGCTGCCACTCAAGGCATTCTATCTTTGATGACGAGCTGAAACTCACTTGCCGTCTAGCCATGCTTTTGGCGGCCCGTGGGAAATACGATGAGGCTCTGAGGAAACTAGAGATGTTGGAGGAGAATTCATTACGGTCATGGAAGCCCAGCCAGTACTGGCACAAGTACCGAGGTATCATCAAGCTCAGGAAAGACTTGCATCACAACAACCTCGTAGGCGCTGAGCAGTTGTTGTTCCAGATTCTTCAGTCCAAGACGGATGATCTGGAGCCGGATATGGCGTTCCTTGTCGATACTCTTCACGTCGACTACCTAACCCGCCGAGGAAATCTGCAGGCTGCGTTTGTCAAAGTGGATGAAATGATATCAAAATTTCAGGATGAGAAGAAGGACGTTACACTACGAGTCAAGCTCCTGCTTCTGAAGGCCTCCCTACTTGACAGGTGTGGACGCTCTCAGCGTGGTTTCACCGTGGCAATGCGAGCTGCAAGCCTCTCATGGAGAGCACGCATTATCCCTTGCCTATGGCAAGCAATCGGTGCTGTTTCTAATATCCTGATATCACTCAGCGAGTTCGAGGCCGCCACGCAGCTTTTAACCGCCATCATCCCACGATCACTAGAATGTGACTTGGCCGGCCAAACAGCCCAACTCTATGCATACCTCGCCGACGCAAATATGGGAGCTGCCGGAAGACACCCTCCTAAGTCGAGCAGGCGCATGGAGTACATGACAAAGGCCCTCGCCGCCGTGGAGAAGTCGTTTGATCACTACTCGAGTATCGAAGATATCGACATGCAGTGCCAGATGATGGCTAAGAAGGCAACGATCATGAAACTGTCTGGAGACTTGGTTCTAGCCGCTGATTATGCAGCGGCGTATGTGACGCTCAAGAACCAAGCCGAGGCTCTCCAGCGAGGGGCCTGATGATGGATGACTTGTGAAACTCGAGGTACAAATGAGTGCGTGTGCCATTCCTTCTTATACTAGGTATTCCTTCATACAGGAACGATGCAATATGCTAGCTCTGCCTCTTTGAACGTCCTCTTGGCTGAAGATGGCCAGCCCTTATAAATTACACACATGAATATTCCCCCTCGTGGATATTTATGCCTATTTTCATATGCTCAGCTCTCTGACCATCGTATCTTCTCACCCTTCTTGTTTCTTAGCCCGCTATCCCCTGCCTCTCTGACAACCTCCGCCCCAAGCTCGGCTTCGGTCGCATCATTCGTCGCCCAAACCCTCTCGATACAAAGCTCAAACGGCCCTTCCACTCTGTCCGTCAAACCCACTCCAAAAGTCGTTACTTTTTGTCTCAGCATCTCTGTTTGGGGCTCGACCACAAAGCCATGGTTCGTCCTCACGAAATCGTTGAACTTGATCAGCACCGTCTCCCACTGCCCCGGTCTCTTGGCAAATAATCGGTGCTGGTGCAAATCAGATGGCTCCACGCTTTCCGTCTGAAGGTTGACAAAATAGGATCGCCCGTCGGATTTGATGCGAAGGGCAAGGTATTGCCACGGGTCGATGTCCCATATCGAGCGTCCGAAGATTGTGGGACGCTGATCGGGTGTGCGGAAGCCGGCGAAACCGGTACGTTGAATCTTTGGCTGGTCGGGTGGGAGGCGGGTTGAGATGGAGCCATGGAAGCGGGCGTAAGCGGAGGGGGGAGAGTTCGTTGACGAAGTAGTCGGTAATGTGTTTGAGGACGTGATATCAAATTTGCTCTGAGAAAACCCGCCAATGGACTTGTCGGACATGACGATGCACTCGTTGATCGTTTCGGGGGTATTAAAATCGTATAGAGGAAGAGGACCAGACGCGCCTTTGATAGCTTCAAAGCTTATTGCTACTTCTGCATTAGCCTTGACGTGTGAAGATTGACGTAAGCATAGAGAACTGTACCTATATTCGTCCGCCTCTTGAGCTCGTCCATGCTCCGTCCAAAGAAGGACTTTGAGAATAGAGATTGTGTCGCCTTCATGATCAACGATGTCGGGCCTTTTTCAATGGGACAATCGTGTTGTAGAGCCGCCAATTGGCTCACCAGAGGTCGAGTATCATAAGTTTAAGAGCAGCGCTAGCTTCGGAGGTCTTGCGCTTGCAACGTTGTGGAAAGTTGACGGTGAAATTGTGTTGTTGATGGTTATAGAACAATATAAACTGGGTAAAGCATTGGGAAAGGCTTACACCTCTACCACGTACTAATCTCCCCGTGATGATCCCCACCAAAGCACAGTAACGTGTAATTCCCACATGCCCACCCTGTGTTCCGGATCGGCCTCTCAATTATCCGCACATCAGCCCAGAACCCAAGAAATTCTTCAATACACTCTTAGCTATCAGCTCGAATAATGACCGTACGCCACCGGTAACCGCTCTCGGTTTTCCTCCATATCTACACCTCAATCTGATGCCTAGCCTTTCGGCAATGGGCGTTCTGCGCCCTGGCGCTCTTCGCAAGAGCGTCCTTGGCACGACAGCTATGCAATGTCGACATGTCTCGATGCCATCTCGGGGAAAGATGTTGCGCGAGATGGAGAAGACGGCTCGTGAGGGAGCTAAGAAGACGGACATTGAGTCCATGTCTGCGATGCAGAAGAGGGCCAACAATGAATACTTTAGGTCTGGAGGAGGCCCTCTCTTCCCTGGTGAGTTGTGATCCCTTCTCCCGTGCTTGGAAGTACTACAACCGGAGTTTGGGACTAACCCTCCGCAGGCACCTTCGTCCCCCTCGCTCTCTCTCGATATCCTAGCGCCCCTAGCCAATTCGCCCGCTACTCCTGGTTCCGATTACGCCAATGGGGTATCGAGACCCTCTCCGTCCTCAACTTCAAGCTCAAATCCATGCCCAACTGGACCACACGGCCCAAGTGGAAGGCCGGTCGTGGTAGAATCGCCCCTACGGCCAAGGTCATGTACGCTGAGATGCTCACGGCCTTTGCAGAGGGTGACAAGGCCGCCATCAACAACCTCTGCCTTGGTAATTTCGCCAAGAAGCTCTCCGCCGCCATCGACCGCCGAAGCCCCAACGAGCGCACCACATTCGAGGTTGTCAGTTACAACAAGGGCATCTTCTACCCCCGTGTGGTGGCACACCAGGTGCACAACGTGAATCCCCACGATGCCGAAAATGCGACAGAGCAGGCTGTTGTGGCCATTTCGTCAACGCAGCGCGTGAGCAAATACGAGAAGGCTACTGGCGAGCTGATCCCTGGAAGCACAAAGGTACAGCAAAAGGTAGAGCACGTTGTCCTATCGAGGCTGGTCAACGAGAAGACATATCAATCTCAACCCTGGCGTATATGGGGAACTGTCCCCGCCACTACCATGGAGGCCTACCAGGAGGAGCAGGATTGGATCAACAGGGAGCAGGCTAAGCGTGCTGGGTGGACTGGTCCTTCAAAGAAATAAGGGGAAGACAAAAATGGTGGGCTGATTACAGTGGCCGGACTACCTTCAGGGAGTTGACACAATAATGCGCGAGGCGGACACAATGTAAAACCAGACAGTGAGTGTGTATTGTATCAAGATCATATCTGTACTATATAGAATAAATAGCATGTAGGCCGGTGAATAGGCATCAGCACAAAGTACTGCATCTCCAAATTAAACCAAAACATTTTTGAATATTGCCTCGTTCTTCAAAATAGCCAACTCAGTCGAAAGCGAGGCTTCTCATTGAAACGGGCATGTATTAGATGCGCCAAGGGATATCACCCATCTCCCAAGGCTTTTCATTTGATCAACTCCCTCCAAAAGCGAGATGATGCCGACAGTCTGCGAGGCATAGACAATGTTTAGAAAAACTTGCCGGCTGCGGGCGCAGTGGTGACAACATGATCACAAGGGGTATCAGTGTCTCGGCTTGCAGGTCGTCGAAGATCCAGAGGTCGGTCGAGGGCATCAAAACGACGACCCTGAACCTTGGCCATGACGAACTGCACCGAAAGGCGAAGGGCGAGAGCACCGAAACCCCAGAGGAAACCACCGACAGGCGCAGCGACGAAAGCACCAAAGACACTCCAATCACTGGCGTACAAGCCCTGCTGAAGGAGGAGCAGCTCTGCACCCTGCTGGGCATCGCCATAGTAGATGACGCCAAAGATGAAGACGGTCAGGATACCGCCGAGGCCGCCAACGACGACCTCAAAGCCCCTCCACCAGTAGAAGCGCTTGATAAGACCAAGACAAAGGACGGGGATGGTGGCGGCCGAGACAAGATCGGTGATGAGATAGATCTGCAAAATAGAAGGAGCCTTGAGGGCGAGGACAACGACGGGGATGATGACAAGAATGACCATGCCACGGATGAACCAGACGTTAAGACGGTTACGGAAGAGATCGTTGGAGGCAGAGGAAACCATGGCGGACTGGAGACTGTCAAATGCAGCCGTGCTAAGGGTCACAACCATGACAAGGACAATACCAACGACCCATGCGGGGAGTCTCTCAAGTAAGATGAAGAAAGCCACAGAGCCAGAGGTGGCGATATCGTCTCCAGTCAAAGAGCCAGACCAAACAGCAATCAGACCAGTGCAGCTGACAAGGGTGAGGATGCAGAGAATGATCAAGCTAGCGATTGCGGTGCCGAGGCGAAGATCCTTGTCGGTCTTGGATGAGAAGGTGCGAAGCCAGAAGCTCGAGAGGAAGAAGTTGTTGGTCAGAATGGCAATGGGGAGGATATACAAGAGCTGCCATCCGAGAAGGCTATCATTGGTCAGGCCAGAATCATCAATAAGGTCTCGCTGTATCTCAATCTTGACACCAATGGTGATGCTGGCAATGATAACGAGGCCGATGACCATGACTCCTTGGATGTTGTCGGTGAAGAAGGAGACCTTGAAGCCACCAAGAGCTGCAACGGGGTCAGCGGCTGTTCCAGGTCATCAAGATGAATAAGGCTTACAGGTGTAAATAGTCGTGATGACACACTGAACAATGATGATGGGAAGCCCGTCGAGGCCAGTCAAGGCATTAACGACTTGTCCAATGGCCGACAGCTCAGCGACCATGTAGAGGAACAAGGTAACGAGCGTCATGAAGCTCAGGTAGAGCATGGGAACCGTTCCATAACGCTGTCTTGTCCACTCGGTCAGGACGAAACCGCCGGGGCATCGACGGCGAATGACGGGGCCAATGAAGCCAAAGACGAGGATTGGCAGCGAAGACGCAAATGCATAAATTATCATACCCTGAACGCCAGCGATGGTCGCCAGCTCCGGGTAGGCAAACAAGATGCCCGAACCAAGCGCTAAAAGAGTCAGTTTTTTCAATCCTCGAGTGTAGGGGACTTCAGAAGGGTATTGGAGCGGCAACACTTTTCCCACGCAAGCATTAACTTGATCGAGTATTACGGTACAATCTCAGCTTCGTCGACGGACGACGAGATCTCCTCCAAGCGTCATGTCCGTGATGCTTGTAGGTTGGATCTCGCCGCTACGTCGACTCGGCGCCCGTAGTGAGCCGCATCTTCTCCCTCCCGAGATACCTCTCTGGAGCCAATATGACTATCCCAGCACAGCAGACATGGAAAGTCTGCAGGTGCTGGGTGAGTTAGTAGCAACAGAGCAATTGGATTTGAGCGTCTCGGGGAGGGAGAAGACAAAAGATCTTGTTTAGGTTTGGGTACGAACCTGCTCGTTCAGTCTTGATGCTGTTCGTGCAACTCAAAGTACAACGAGTTTAATGCGAAGTGGAGAATAGCTATAGCTTGCGTTGTTGGTTGATATGCAAGCAACTGCTGTGTTGTATTGCTACCGCTCCGGGGTGTTGAAGGAGAGAGCAGTTTGCCCTACTAACCAGAGGCGATGAAGTTGAGGGCGAGAGGTAGAGCTATGATGAGTTAGCAAGAGACGAAAAGGTCTCGCCGCCTTATCTTGTAGATCAACCAAAGAAAACGAGAGGTCCTCACCTGTCTGAGTGCCATTACTGGCAAGGAAATCTTCCTTGAGCTGTTTTCTCATGGTCCAGGCAACGCCCGTGCCCATAATACTAGAAATATTGTCAGCTCACAGGTTTCCTGCGTGGTTAAGAGACGAGAGAAGTGAAGGAGTCTCTGCTGTAGACGATGGAACGTTGAAGAATAACTAACAGGAAGAGGCCATATGTGACGTAGATGACAGCGTTGGACGCCGCGAACGAGGGCTGACCCATTGCAAAGAAGAGGAGGAAGAGAAGTGGAAAGCGAATAGAAGCCTAGATAGCCAAAAGGGAGAGAAAAAGGAGCAATTGCCAGTGGTTCACTGGCTCTTCTTGGGTGTTGATGTGAGAATTGATGGAGGAATAAGGAAGAAGGAAGTTAAATCATGCATTTTTACAAGGGGGACAATTTTTTTTTTTCTCTCACTCCCACTTTCCTCTCGTCTCGCTAGCACCGGGACCCTTTTTAGGGAAGTCGCGCGTCTGGTTAGAGTAACGCTCTTTCCCACGTAAATCAGTCAGTTTATTTTGCAGATCCCGCGGCTCTAACTCGTTATGTCACGATGTGCTTGGCGAGATAGGGAGCCCACCCGAACAAGAGTGCCATATGAAAAATAAATGGGCTTCTCTGGCTCTCTCTGGGGGTTTTTTTTTCTTTTTCTTTTCTTAACTGGGAACTGGGATGTACATAGAAATGCACACTAAGAGTGTGGGGGTTGCCGTTCACCAGGCTTGTAAAGTGGTGTGCTTGACCACTCTTGCCACTCCAACACCTGTAAATTAGGGTGCATTGCAGATGGTAGTGGGGGTTGCTAAATATCTCATCAGATTCTCGGGCCCTAATTCCACGCATACGAGCAAAGCACTGTGTTGTTGGTAGTCATGCGACGTTAAAGTGCTTGCTTGAACATTTCTTCCAGGCTGTCAGCTGTCAAAGATGTCACTTGACATGCTCCTGCTTAACGGGCTTGTGCAAGAGTCGTTTCCCACAGTAAGACTCTTCTCATGATCTGGTATTCCATCCTTCCTGGGGAACGGTCATCATCATGTGGCAACATGGGCTCGCAAGGGGAAATATGCCACATTCTCGGCCCTTTTTTTCATCATATCATGCTGCCTCGTCAACAGGGAATTCGACACCCCCGTGCTTTTTTATTATTCTGCATATTTGCCTATCGGCCTGTCTATCTTCCTTTCCTTTCCTCGATACCTTGAAAATACACTGCTCTATAAACGAGACGAGACAAAACTCGTACAGCCACCGACAACCCATCAAAGGGGAAATAGATAAAGAAACTCAGAACAACTCTTGAAATAACCCAGCGCCTGTCCAGTTTTTTTATCAACCAAACTCGCCCTTACAAGCTTTTCAAGCGTTGGGAATGAGTTAAGTAAATGGGGTGAAAGACGCATACCTAGTATGCTGAACAGATCTTGAGACCGTTCCGTAGTCGCATTTGAAATGCCTCAAAAAGAAAAGAACAGCCAAAGACGATTGATTTGGTGAAAATGCCATGGTTCTTAATACAGAAGAAGAAGAAGAAGAAGAAGAAGAAGAAGCAGGCGGGCGATTAAGAGAAAGTCAAAGAAAAAGAGCTGAGTGAAAGAGGCCGCATTATCCGACACAATTGGCTGACCAGCCAAAGCAAAGTGAGAACCAAGCCTTGAAAAGCTTGCGGGGGGGAAGAAAAGCCGAACGAAAAAAAAGAATATAAAGAAGTCAGCATCAAGACGAGCAACGGGCCTCTCTGTTCCCTTCTTGATACCTCAACAACTCGGCAAAGGCGGTTGCCGATAATGAGCGAAGCGATTTTGTCGAGCTTAGCTGATGTCGAGCGTTGGTGGTGACAAAAGATGCGGATGTGCATGCGTTCAAACCTACGAGGGTAGCCGGATGGCAAGGAGGTCTTTTTATATCCCAACGGATATTCGACCAAAGTCGTTCAGGCATCGTCTCGTAGGCTGAGCAGAGTATCAGAACATTCATTCAAACCCCCCCTTTCTCTCCTCCCTGGCTCGCCAAGGGAGTCTGAGGAGACTCGAGAGGAGGAGAAATCATTTGAGCATAAACAATGTTCCCACGAGTATCCATCATTGGCATCCGCGCAGAAGCCATTGTAGGAGAATAGCCGTACGGCATCGGAAGAGGGACGTAGGTCTGCAATTGGTGAACCATCCGCTCAGGAGCTGAAGGATGGGCTGCCATCTGTTGAGGGCTTTGGTAAGATACCCGGCTGGCAACTAACCCTTGAGGATCCGGGCGAGTCATGTAGTGAGAGCCATGAGAAGACAGCTCGACGTGCATTGGGCCGGCTGGGTAGCGATAGATTTGGGGGTAATGTTGCGGAGCCATCATGGGAATGTAAGGCGACTGCTGCAACCCCTGAGCAACAACATGGTGAGGGTCGAAGGCTGCAGAATGTGCTCTTGCAGCGAACAAGACATGAGCGTTCTCCTGGGCAGACTGAGGAGTGTCACCCACGAGGCCATACCCATTCGATTCAACGGGACCTTCCATACCGCCCCCGAGTTCCATTCGAGGAGTCTGAGGACCTCTCTCGAACATGGTAGCGCTCTGAGTCTGCCCAGCATGGTGACTGGCAGAAATCCCCTGAATATGACGATGCTCCATAGTATGAGTGGCTGCTGGCTCCGCGACGTATTCTGAAACGACACGACGAGTCCTGTCCAGCTCCATGGTGTCGGCAATTCTTTCAGCCCGCTCAGCAGCTCGCCTGGCAGTGCTTGCATCCCCGTAGGTCACTGCCCGAAGCGCGATACGGTCGGCAAAAGACCCTCCCTGCGCGTTAAGGGCGTGTGGAATGGGCTGCGGGTGGTGGTACTCGATTTCGGGGCTTGCTGCCTGGGAGGGCGAGGATGGTATATCAAAATGCACACTTCTCTGTCGAGTGTGCTGATGGGGGGCAGGATTTGGGTACGTGTCCTTCTTGGAAGTGGTACTTTGCTCATGATACTGCGCATACGAGGCAGACTGCTGAACAGGCGTGGGAAGCATGGCTCGAGAGCTGCCATAGGTTGAGGCTGCTGAATCGTGATAGGTAGGGACCAGTGCATGGGTAGAGCCATTAGTATTTCCGGAAGCCTTTCGTTTGTGAGAGCTCAGAGCTGCTGGAACATGGGAGTCGGAAGTGATAGACATCGCGGCAGCGGTGAGTTGACGAGAAGGGCTTTCGACCTCAGGTCGAGAGGCTCGGCGAAATGGACGGCTGGGAGGAGTGGCCTGGCCCAAGGAAGCTCCACGGGGTGGGATCAGGGGTATTACAGCAGTAGAAGCTCTGGACTTTTTCCTCTCGACGCGTAAGAAGACTCCTTCGATGATTTTGTTGTTCTGTCGAAGTTGTCAGTTGTAGGTCAGAGGTCACCGGCAGAGCAAGCTCACATAGATAGCAATAGCTTCATCAGGTGCACCAGGGCGATCAAATTCGACAAATGCAAAAATACAGGCTTGGCTGATCAGTGGCAGAACAAGTAAAAGGTATACGAATGATGGACTCACTAGAATTGGGGTCCTTGGGTTGTTTCATCTCGACGGAGAGAACCTTGGAGATAGTAGCGGCGACCTTCTCAACCCAGTGGCTGGCAGTGTCCAAAGGTAGGTTTCCAAAGTAGACAGAACGGCGGTCTTTGTCGTAGAGCTCCATGAAAGTGTAGTCGTGCGGATTGTCTGGATCACGCTCTGACGGGAGACGTGACATCTTGGAATCGTAGGCCATGACAATGTAGATCGAGTCGGGTCCGATAGACTAAGGTATCCAGCCGTCAATTTCTTGATGTGCACACTTGACACTTTACACTCCATTACTTACCCGAATGACGTCTCGACGAGGGTCAAACATCTCGTACTCGATGAGGATTGTCTGGGGCAGGTTGAGCCTCTTCTGCACCTTGGCATCGAGGTCCTCAATCTTGCGGATGAGTCCGTAGGCACTCATGAGGCTGTGTGCCTCCTGAGCCTGGATACGTCTACAGTTCTTCTTGTACACGATGTATACCACTGTGTTGGTAAGTGGTGGTCCCAAAATGCAGCATCCAGCATTGACTTACAGTTGGCGTTGCATTTCTCAATACGACAGCCACGGCCAAGTATTTCCATTCCACGACCCAACGTGAAGGCCTTTTCGGCGTCTTTGGAGTCCTAGATCAACTCAGCCTCCGGAGTCTCAAACCTGAGTGTAGCAAACTTACAGTGTATTGGCAAAAGGCAAACGGCATATGGCGCCGGTCACGCTTGATCTTGGCAAAGACGGTTCCAAATTGGCTGAAGGCTTTGGTCACCTCTGACTTGAGGGTCAAGTCATCAAAGTTTTGATGAAGACTGCGAGTATAACTTAGTGCGGGTACTTAAAAAGACTGACGGTTCTGCTTACTTGGCCACGAACAAGCAGGCCTGAGGAGAGTAGAGGGTCTGCGCATCAAAGTCATCGGTGGGGTCACGATTCTCGGCCATCGAGACTTCATTGATGACCTCCCCTGTCTTCTGGCGTGGTTGCTGGAAACGATGCTTTACAAGCTGCTGCTTGAGTTCTTGAGAGTGTTGAGGCAACTCGTGCTCCGACTCCTGGTGAGCAGTGGTCCTCCCGGTTGCAATGTCGTAGGTTCCTGTCGACTGTTCATACTCTGAGCGACTAGGGCTAGATGCAAGACGCATGAGAGCCTGTCTAGCCTGGTTTGAACTTGGGGTATAAGCTTGCTCGCGGTCCGAGTCATCGTCCTCATCGTCGTGAAAGGGGGTTACAGGTGGGAAACTATAAGAGTGGTAAGTGATGATGGATGATTTGAGCTCAATTCACCTACCTTTTTGCCGCAGTGATACGTCGAACTGGAGAAGCTAGCAGATCAAGTTAGCCGGGGACTTGTTTCAGGGCGATAATGCGGGCGTATCCAATAACAGAAACAAGTTGTACAGCAAGCAAATGAATGAACGTGGTGAGACTCGCGGAAGCTGAACGTTTCGAGACTAGACGCTACCAGATTCAAACAAAGGGAAATCAAGAGATCACATACCTTTTGGGGAATTGTCACTGTCTGAATCGTAGTACATCTCCAAGGAAGAGTATGCGTTGCGAAGCAGAGGCCTGTTGGTGTTGGATCGATGGAGTCTCAGTTGAGACGCCATAATGAAGACGGTGGAGAGGAGAGAATGACTGCCTTGAAAGGAAGGGAAGATTTGACCTAAAAGTTGAACAAGAGGTTAGAAGTTTCTTGACACGCTGAGCAAAACTGTCCATCGACCAATCTTACTTTGAGAGAAGCGAGAGGGCCGGTGTCTAATCTAAAGGCCAGGAGTTCAGGCTCGAAATTGCGTTGTAGCCTGCAATTCTTTGTTGAGGATGATTCGATGACGAAGTGAGTAACAGAGGATGCAAAGTAAGAGTTTCGAATTGTTCGAGTGACAGTTGGTGAGGCCAAATGTCCAAGATGATGTGTGAATAACGCGTCGATGAGCGTGACTGATCAAGGCCAGGCTGGAGGTTTAGGGGTAGCAGAATGGGGGTTCCTAGAACTGGATCCAGAGCAGTGAATCAGCCTGATATCAGGGTAAACAGCAATCCAAGCAGATCTTGGAACTTTGCGGAGGCCAGATACAGGTCCCCTTTGTTTTGCCTGAGAGACAGAAGGGCCTTGCGATGTTTGCTTGCTTGAAAGTATGCAAATGGACGATGTTGATGATCTCAATGACCTCAATGATCTCAATGTCTTAAAGGTAGACAGATATGTGAAAATAAAGATGATGAGCGACGAGAGGAGTGAGTGGTAAGGGGTGAGTGGTGAAAGGAGATGGTGGAGGGAAGAAAGGCGAGAGTGAGAAAGGGTTTGACGGATCAAAACATTGGGTTGAAGTGACGGGCCAGCAGGGTTACGGCCAGTTACGGTCCATGGAAACGCACCCAAGGCCAGGGAAACTTTTGATATGAAACTGCCTGCCAGTGCTGCGTAATCTTAGCATGGATCAACCAGATACTTGCCTAGGTAGCGTTTACCAATATGCTGCCTTGATATCAAATCACAGAGTATGCTTCAATTCACTGTTACTAACCCGCTATACCTACTATCTACCTAGGTATCTGAGTTGTTGAACAAGTTCACTCACTACCTCATTCTGCACCCAGCATTATGAGATGGTAGATGTGCTTAGTAGGTGTTGAAGAAAGACCATATTGTATTAGATCATGCTTAGGATTCGATGCACATTGCCATTTGCAGTATTCTGGCTTTCAGCTGAGATCTACCTTGTAGGTAAATCTTTCAGATCAAGCACCTAGCTACTAAGTTCTGGAGATGCAGTGCTTCACGAGACTGTAACAATAACGGCAACGGAAAGGCAACGGCAATATAAGTTCCAGACGACAGAGTTTTGGTGAGGCCGACTGGACGCATTTAACGTCTTTGGCATCCAAGTGGATGAGTCTGAAGACGAGGGTCGAGCTCAAGCATGGTCTAACAACAGTGCCAGGCAAGCAATGAAAACTAAAAAGAAGATATCATGAGTCTTCGACAGAGGACAGGAAAAAAAGAAAACAAAGAAAACCCCAAAAAAAGAAACGGGCCGATTGGCTGTGTTAATACCACAGCTGCATTGCGGAACCACAAGAATCAGGTCTCGGGGGGAGTCGAACCCTCGCTGCCGGAATCAAAATCCGGAGTCATAACCGTTAGACCACGAGACCCTAAATTTGGCGAAGGACGGGCTTCGTAAAAGAGGTAATACACTGAACACATGTTGACTCGCAAGGAAACAGCAACGGGGACGGAAATGCATTTAACGTTAATCTGATTGAAAACCCCCACAGGCACTTATTATCATCGTCATCATTCGTGAATTCACTTCCCACGAGCTAGTTATTTCTCTATCTATCCTGAGCACAATTTGATTACCTCTCAGCATCTTTGTCTCACGACCTTTACGATCACAAGTTTCAGGGCTCCCTCAGATACAGTGTCGCTGTCTCTCCGTACAAATTCAGTCCAATTACCCTGAAGCGAATTGTGATACTTTGCTGGCGACTCAACATGTGAAAAGTGCCACATGCCCCTCTCGCCTTGATGGGCAGGCTTCACCCTCCCCGCTCTTACCTCCAACGTTGGCATTGCTTAGATTACCGTCGCTCAGTGGCCTTGTGAGTGGCCTTGTGAGTGGCCTTGTGTCGATGATACAGAGTACTCGGTCGCTCCGTCCAAGACTCATCCTGAGCACCACTCGTGTTTCCCTGGCAGCGACAAACAGCCTGAACACAATAAGTCATGGCCGACTGCCTACTACCAATTGACCCGGCCTTTCCAATTCGACCCAAACGTGTCAACTGTTGCACCGAGTTACTTGCGTCACGACCAGCTCGATGCTATAAACGCGGGCACATCATTGCATTTAGGTTCCATCAAACGGTCCTCGACCTCGAGAACAAAGGGTCTCAGGCCCGAATGAGTCGACTCCAACTCAAGCATCGTCATGCAAACGGGTCGATTTCATCCATCCGAAGAGAAAGAATTGTCCAGGGGAATATCCTATTGATTGATCCATCAATGAAAGCATGTTGTTTCGAGCACAGAGATCACCGACCAGAGGCTCCAACAAGTCGGTTTCCTCTGCTCCATCAATCATCTTGGAGATCCTCCAGAATACTTACCGCTCGAACAATACGTATCCCTCTTTTAATTTACCGCCAAGCCGACAGCTTCGCTACTCAAGCAAGAAAGGTCCAATATCCTCAACATGGCCAACGACCGGGAGCTCGACGAACAGACCAGGCGTGACCTCAGACGCATGACCAACAGTCTAACCGACCAAAAGACCATCGAGCAACTCTCGCGTACTGGAATGGCAGCCAAGCACAAGCGGGAGGACATCTGGGCCGCTTCAGCTGCTCGGGACGCCGCTCAAGAGGCGGCTGTCTCCAAGGCTGCCACCGTCGTGCAAAAGGAGGGTGCCGTTGATGAGGATTCTACCAAGAAACATGAGTCCCTGAAGGAACAGGAGTGCCTCGAGGAGCAGGAGTTCTTTCAGGAGCAGGAGGCTATAGAGGAGCAGGAGGTCCTGGAGGAGCAGGAGGTTCTCGAGGAGCAGGCGGTTCTCGAGGAGCAGGAGGCCGTGGAGGAACAGGATGCTGTCCAGGGGCGAGGGGACAAGTCGAGCGTCACGGAAGATGCAAGGGGCAAAGAGGTCTGATTATTCCGTTCTTGAATAAGAAAACATACGGTCTCACGCTAAACATTCGACCGCAGACGGTAGGTTCTCCCTTTGCAACAAATGTTGGATGCTCTGACTTACCAGTTCTCAGTTCGAAGAGGTGTCTGTATTATTTGCAGGATACAGCGACTCTCGACGATATCCGTTATTATATCAACCTGAAAGAATGAGATGAAATAGTCCAAATCAGCATCGCCATGATACGCATGTCGACCCTGATATACATGACCACTGTGACAGAGGTCGCCTGACTTGTCCGACTAATATGCACCTCTCTCTAAGTATTAGTTAATTGACTGTCTAGGTAGGTACGCATCGTCTACTAAGCTCGCGCATTTTCTACATGACATACTGATGTATACCATGGAATGACCGTGATATCAGAATGGGACATACAGTAAGACGCATGGAAATACAGGCAAGAATCTTGATTGACTTGCACTTGGCTCAATTTATACTGACCTTATTGTGGACAGCTTACTCATTCGCTCTCTCTCTATACTTGATCTCAGGCAAAACAAGGTTCGTTGATCAATTCAACTAGCGATTTGATGTGATCGAATCTGCTCAAGGTAGGCTGAATAGTCAGTTTGAAGATACAGTCTGTCTCACAAGCATAGCTCAACCACGGTCAAATGCGAGGATATGCGTATAGAGCATCCAACCCTCTCTCCTCGACAACAGATATGGTCAACAATGAGAC
>JABFEV010000955.1:0-10737 GCA_013618395.1 Fusarium domesticum | reverse complement strand
AGTAAGCAAGAGAGAGAATACAATCACATAAAGTGGAAAGTCATTCGAAGTACTACGTTCATTATCCAACACTATTAGCCTTATAAGCGCTAGGGCCTTTTTAAGATAAGATGCTAAGAGTGAGGCTTTAAAGCTTAAGCTGCGCCGGCCGCAATAGCTTTAAGGAAGGTTAAGAATAAACTTAGAGTAAGATGGTATTGTTGGATATAAAGCGATGGGATATATAACATATAGTAGATTCCAAGATAATTTAGTTTATTATTCTTATTATTATTTATTATTACACTCTTCTACCTTAAACAACTACCTATCTTATAATACTTAGACACTCGCACACTCTATCTACACTTTACATCTTAAATAGTTAATACTTAACTACTAGCTTAACTTACTCTTTACTTTTCCTTCCATTCTCTCAACTTAACTTTATCATGCGCTACTCCTATACTATCCTCGCCTTTGCCGTCACCGCTCTGGCTCTTCCTACAGCTAAGCCCAACGCTAATGTTAAGAGAGCTAGTGATGGCTTATGGCATGAGGGCAAGTACGAAGGAAGCGGTATTATCTACGACAGCGGCAAGTGGGACTCTGAGAAGTATGACAAGAAGCCTGCTACTAAGCGCGAGGATAATGGCTCCTGGCGCGAGGGCAAGTACGAGGGAAAGGGTAGTCACTTTAACGGCGGAAAGTGGAACCCTTCTAAGTATGACTGCAAGAACTAAAGGGATGAGAGGTGGTTGCTAGTTGTTTAATATAATAGGGTTTGCTTTAGATTTCTTATTTTACATAGCATAGCAGTTATCTGCTTTATAGATTCCTGTCCTTTCCTTTTCTGTTTTAGTTATTTATTTATACTCTTCTCTTACATTATATAGAGATTACATAGAAAGACACTTAACATAGATATATTTGCATTCCAGTTTACTTTAGCTCTGTAGAAACTCAAGAAATTCGGACTCTTAGCAAAGTAGAACCACGCTAATTCTCCCGCCTACCTTAGCCGATTAGGAAAGACATGCGACCTCCATGGATAGTATGGAGTAATTAATACCTAGTTAAATGGTGTCGAGTTGTGTTAAATAGAGACCGTTCGAAATGCATATGTCTATCTCCAGTAATAGGACAGGGAAAGGTGGGTGGTGATATGATTCTGCCGGTTGTGACTACCTGGTCTCAACCTAGGTCGTGACACTCTCGGTTAGATTTAATAGTTCTCGCCTATATAAATACAATAGATCATATTCTTTAATAAGTCTCACGTCGTGTAACTCGCACCGGAAAGTCCTCAATAAGCCAAATGCCCTAAAACTATAAGTTAACCACTGCAAGATTATCTGGAAAGAGGTATTACCCACAGCGTTCACGATATGGAGAGGTCTCTCAGGCCGGGCCATGCTAAAGTCAAAACGCCTCAATAGCTAATACAGCCACGTTAGCCTCGTCAATGAAGACTTGATCAGCAGCGACGCGAACTTACCTCGACAAGGATTTTGTTTAGCTCTATGAATGCAACAGGTTTGCCAAGGCACTGGTACTTCCCACTAGAGAATACAAGGTTCACCACATCCGACATAATCTCAACTCGTGCCGGATCTGCGTTCAGCCAGCGCTCAGGCCGGAAGACGCTTGCGTCTTGGCCGAATATCTCTTTAGAGTGGTAAATACTGAATGGAGAGGTGCCAATCTGCGTTCCTCCAGGGATGAACTTCCCATCAATATAGTCGCCTTGCTTGGGCACCTCCTTGAAGAGAGGGCCGGCTGCAGGGGCTTTTATTCGTAGCCCTTCTTGAAGGGTGGCTTGGAGGTAGTCAAGTTTACGCGCTTCGGCGTCGGTGACGGGTGAGGAGATGATCCCAGCCTTGATGCCGTCGTCGATCTCATTCTGAAGTTTTCTGTATGCCACTGGACTGCTAAGTAGGCTCAGCATTATGAGCCGGATAGTAGTTGCCGACGTGTCACTTCCGGCGACAACGTTGAGAAGTGCTTCTCGAGATGCCTCTTCTCGGTCGAGTCCATGACGGATAAAAGATCCGAGCATGTCAGGGTGTGACACAGCGCCTGGCGCAAACCGTTCCGATACTTTCCTGTTGGCCACGCTTGGGATGATGGTAAGCACTTTGAGTCGCATAATAACAATCATGAGCAAACTCACCCGATAAAGGCACCAAAGCCAAGCTTATCGCTCTCCTTTGGCAAAAAACCCCTAAAGAGACGCGAGTGTAGCAAAGAGACCAGCGAGGGTATGTTTGCCATGACCAGAGTGACAGGGAAATAGGAGCGTGTAATCTTAATAAAGTCGAATACGTCGTCGTCATGCTCCATATATCCAAAGGACTGGCCAAATGCGAGGTCGCTAATAACATCCAGGGTAAAGTACTGAATCTTCTGCGCAATGTCTACTGGACAGTACTCTTGATCTGTCGACAGATATTTGGTTTCCAAGAGGGCGATAAGTCTTGCAATATGTGCGTCAATGGTGCGCTCCAATGACTCATTCTCCTTGCCCGAGTACTACACATGTTGGAGTTTAGTCCTCGGGTTTCCTGATAGACTAATAAGACATGCGGAAAGGGTTGGTGAAAACTTACACCGGCAGCCATCTTATTACGCAGCTTCATGTGGGCGTCATCGTCGCGCATCGAGAAGAGGTTGTCCTTGCCAGGCTCGAAACGAAGCGCATTGTACCCTACACTCTTGATGGTTAACCGATTGAAATAGCCATCACTTATAGCGAGATTCATAACATACAAGGACCTCTTGAATAGGACGAACGACTAGCCATCATACGTCGGAGCAGCTTGGGATCATCTGTTGCCAACTCGTTGGGCCCAATGCGTACGAGCGACCCTACATTTGGACCATTCAGCATAGTTCATTTGACTCAAGTCTTTGACAAATAGTGTATCTTACCGTATTTCTCATTGGCTTCTTGAATTGCATAAGGCTGTCGTCCCTTGAACGATTGTCTTACCATCCAAGCCTTGGAAAAGGCCGCCCAGAATGGCCCCGGTACATGGGACAGACGGTACCACACACGCAACGAGTCTGCTATAAACAGAATCACTAAGCCAATAGCTGCTGTAAGAATAGCGGTTCCGGAATGATTACTGAGTTTTTCGACTGCGTCTCGCAGCAGGCCTATCGAGGTGCCGCCTTGCACATTTTCCATTGTGTCTCTCCCACTTGCTGTGCGTGTGATGTTAGCTTAGTTGTAGAAGATAAGCATGAACAGGTGGGCGAGAAGGAAGCCCCTCTATCCGTAGTGTAGGTCAGCGATTAGCTAATCCACTCACTGGACAAAAAATGGTCGGTGAACAAGAAAGTGGCGAGGGAAAGCCTGTGGGCTCGTGGCGCATGCCGGAATCACATCCCCGGGCCCAATCGTTGGTGGATTATTAATAAGAGTAATTTCAGAACATGCGATGCGCTAATTTAGCGTCTCGCGGAACGGCCCGTGAGGGAAAGCCCGAGATATAAAGTTCTTGCCTCTACATCAACTGTGACGAGTTTAGCGCTGAGCAACCTGACTCATTTACCATGGCAGCGCAACAACCCCCTCAGCATCTAGAGAAGGAGGCCGATGCTCAAGCAGCGGTCAATCCTGATGCTGTCATTGAGATACAGGACGCTATCGTGAGTCTTAGGCCCTTGTCTGGACCCCAACTCATCTTGGGCATAACCTAATTGTACTTAACAACAGGCCCCCGATGACGACGACGGCGATTCTGATTCAGCACTTGGCGAGGTGAGAAGCTAAAACAACTTCATTTGGCCTGTATCTCAGTCCGCCCAAGATACGGATAAAACTAATAAAACATAGGATCTCGAACCATCCGTCGTGTCAATATCATCGAGCATCCAGGCATACCGGCAAGAGAACGGTCGACGATATCATGCCCTCAGCAGCGGAAGTAAGTTAATCCTTCTATTCAAACTTGATCTAATTATCGCTGGTATCTCTGAAAGCTGGTCATGCAACTGACATATAACTTAGAATACGTACTCCCCAATGACGATGTTAGTTGAGTTAGAAATAAAAAAGGTTTAGGTGTCTTTGCACAGGCAAGCAGTTACTAACAAGCACGCGTTCAAATATAGGTAGAGAATGATAGATTAGGTAGGATTTGAATCAGAGATGCCAGTGTGACGTATACTAATGCATAACACAGACCTCCAACACGAACTCTACGTCCGCACTCTGGATGGACAGCTTGCAGTTTGTCCCAAGGCTAGAGAAGCAAAACGAGTTCTAGACATGGGTACTGGCACGGGATCGTGGGCCATCGACTACGGTAAGTGGCTTTGCCCGATCCTTCTTTCGGTGTATCAAAGTAAATGTGCTAATATATAACTTACAGCGGATTTGAACCCCGAAGCCCAGGTAACTATTCTACCATTTCTCGGCGTACTGGACTGTCACTGACTCTACAAAGGTCATTGGTGTTGATCTAAGCCCAATTCAACCATCGTTGTACGTTCTATATTCCTTTGTATGCACCTTAAGCCGCCAAACTGCTAATAGAAACTTGTTAATAGCGTTCCCCCAAATCTCCGCTTCGAGATAGACGATCTCGAGAAGGAGTGGACCTGGTCCCTTAAGTTTGATTTTATCTTTTCTCGCATGATGCTCGGCTGCTTCAAGGACTTCCCGCAGATGATCCAGGTAGCATTCGATAACCTTGAACCAGGCGGCTACCTTGAACTCCAGGATATGGGTCTCCCTGCGCGTTCCGATGACGATACACTAGACCCTAACAGCTACCTTGCCAAGTGGTGCAAGTACTGTCTAGACGCTGGCCAGAACCTTGGACGCCCGGTATTCTCAACTACTGAATATAAGAATTACCTCGCAGCCGCCGGTTTCGAAAACATTGTCGAGTTGCAGCAGAAGTGGCCAACGAACCCTTGGCCTCGCGATAAGAAGTTCAAGGAGCTAGGCACTTGGGCTTGCGCCAATATCGCTGGCGGGCTTGACGGTCTATCGCTGGCTTACTTTACACGCGGCCTCGGCTGGTCGTCTGATGAGACACGAGTATTTTGTGCGCATACGAGAAAGGACATGCAAAACCCAAAGATTCATGCTTACTGGCCTATGTGAGTGCTTGAGCTCGACTAAGTTTAATCCTACTCAGTTACTAATGCGTTCCTTGTTTTAGATACTTTGTCTATGGGAGGAAACCTCTAGAGTCTTCTTAGTCGTTAATGCAACTGGATAGCGCTTTATATAAACTTTCACTTTATTATATACTTTACCCTTTCTATAGAGAGGATCCTTTTGTAGTAGCCTGAACAAGTTCTGTCCTACGCCAGTTGCTAGCTCGTGGAAATAACTACCGTGACCGCCGTGCCATGAATCTGCTTGACACTTTGCTGATAACAGTGCCCTTGAAGCCGTTAGCTTGATAATTCCCTACGGGTCATGGTGGCATCTTTTCTACTTCCATAGAGATAGGTGCGTGGACAATAAGAGAGTAATATGGAAGTCACAGAGTTCCGCAAGGCCTTCAACCTCCACCATCATAGCCTTTCCATGATACCCATTCCCGCAAAGATGGGGTGACCTCGTCGTTAACATTAGGCAGACACCTCTTTTAACCAATTAGACATACAGTACGGACAAGGATTCCAATCTTGTGTGGCTACCAAGAGTATTTGCATCCATTAGACATGGGATTTCGCATCAGCCCACACATGATAAGAATGCAGCCTTAGTGCCAATTCATGATGCGCTGGCTAGGAAAGTGAGGCGTAAGAAATGACGTTGCAGCCGTTTGGAGGCCTCATTTCTTGTTCTGCCACAGCCTGCATGGCGAGCATTTAGCCTGCAGCCTCACGCCCACAAATGTGATGCAACAGGGCTGAGCTGCCATGCAATTGACACTGCGATGATTGGATATTTTACGGTGGGAAAAAGCCAGATTCATTCTTAAATAGAGAAGTCCCTCCTCTCTTTAGCATGATCGTTACTTGTGCTATTATACCCAACTGCCCTTTATTGTTACTGCGGCATTCAGGCCTCACTCAGGCATTCTCCACCATTGAACCTCATCACAACAAGACGTAAATAGGAATTTTTCTTTGTCGTCTGGGTTCAAGCTCACATATAAGTGGGGATTCCTTGCGTATCACTGAAACAACATATACTCCACTCCGTGTGGTACCGGTCTCATTCAATATGTGTACTACACTTGTCCGCTACATCAAGTATTCATGCCTTCATGGCAAACAGGCTTGGACAAGGTTGGACCGCACTAGGTGTCGTGGGAAGCGGGGGAAACCCTGTGGAAGATCTGTCGGGCCACATCAGGCTTCGTGGTTCTACGCAAACCAGGTGTGCCGTGGATGTAGTCACAGTGAATGGAAAGGGCTGTATATGGCAGAAGTGCTTGGAGGCTAGAAGGATGAGAGATACCAACTTTTAGAAATTTGAAAGATGCAAGACCGTCAGCTACCTGTCTACAAGCTGAGCGTCATGTATGTGCTTATTAATCATGCCAAGCCTGCTATAATTGATGGATTTCCTTCTCAGCCTGCCTAAGGTAACTTTATCCTCTTTACTATAAGGGAGCAATCACCATGAGTCACTCAAATCAACAAGATATAAACTGTGCGAAATGTCAAAGGCTCCCTACAGAATGGCCATGCTCAAAAGTTTATACGTTCGAACACCACGAAACCTTCAAAGCTCTGGATCAATCGGCAGCGGCTGGCTGTCCCCTGTGTCGCATTGCACGACAGGTCCTTATCTTTGGGGCCGAGACAAATAAACTGATGGCTACTTCATGTCCGATCATGGTACAGATCTCTGGACCGTCCCATATCAGCTTCGCCCTCAGTTTCGGTGATATTTCGGCAAGTTCATCTGTATCCGCATATGGTTTGCTGGAAGTAAAGGAAGCCACTACATCAACTGGAAACAGCCTGGCGTACGGTTCAAAAATTCGACGTAAAGCACCTTAATAAATAATAACGTAGTCACGCTAATGGTACCAGGCTTTCGACCAGCAGATCAAGCACGGGAATTGGAAGATGTTGTGACATCTTGCATCCGACTCTGGGTTTTGAATTGCTGCAAAAACTCTGGAAATGCCCAGGCAACACATACTGCTCCCCTCCCAACTCGAGTCGTCGACGTGGGTAGTGGACAGGAAGACGCCCGTCTAATAGACACCAGTGGCCAGCATGGAACATACCTTATCCTTAGCTACTGCTGGGGAAAAGGAAACGATAGGGCCAAGACAACTCAGCATAATCTAGAGGAGCGAAGACGCGCGATCCAGGAACAAGACCTACCGCCAACCATAAAGCAAGCTATTGAGGTAACCAAGAGGCTTGGCTTTCGTTATCTTTGGGTCGACGCTATTTGCATTGTCCAAGCGCACAGCGTACCGCCAAAATACGATGAACTGGAGGACTGGAGACGCGAAGCCCCGAACATGGGTCGGTACTATCGAAATGCTGTTCTGACCATTGCGGCTACAGCGGCAACGGATAGCGAGCACGGTTTCGTTTCAGAACGATTGTCGCAGATATACCCCGTATCTCCTTGCCCAGTAGGCGTCTGGATTGGAGATTCTGAACCTTGCTCTGAGGCAGTTGTCATCCCTGGCGAGCCGTCTGCATCTAATCAAGTCCATTACGCCCCTCTATACTCTCGAGGCTGGACGTTACAAGAACGCGCGCTTTCTCACCACACCCTCCATTGGTGCTGGGAGTCAGTATTCTGGGAATGCAAGGGTGGTATCAAAGCCTCCGAGTTTCAACCCGACATCCAGAGCTCATCAGAACCGGCTGATCTCGACAGTCGTCATGTGTGGGAGATGGCACTTACAGAGTCGAGAGATACTCCGGCTTATTACAATGAGCTGTGGCTCGATCTCATTGAGGATTATTGTCAAATGAGTCTCTCCTACGAGACCGATCGACTGATGGCCATCCAAGGATTAGTTGACCAAGCTCAACCCTCGAGTAGGGCAGACGATGGGTACATTGCAGGAGTGTTCAAACCTGGTATCGTCACTGGCCTTGCATGGTGCAATCCCACCCCTCGGATCGAAAAGGAGACCAAGTTTCCTTCATGGTCTTGGGCTTCTCTGGCTCCAGGTGATCTATACTTCCACCACTTTATTGGAAGATTCACGACTGTGAAATCAGTCAACGACTTTGACATTATTGGCCGAGATGTTCGCTCAGACGGTCGACTGCAATTGACCGGCCCACTGCGAGAAATCCACACCAGTCTTATTACGAACGACAACGATTCTCGATTCGCCATTCTAGACAAGGCCTATCCATTCAAGTTGGACTTTAACTTCGATACCGTTGGTCGCGTGTTGTCTTATACCGGGGATATCACGCTTCTTGCGCTAGGTTGGAAAGTGGAGTGGAGAACTACCAAACTGCCAGGCGAAGAAATGGAAACCACTCAGAAGAACCGACGGGTGATCGGGCTCGCGCTATGGCCCACTGGTGGAAAAGTTGCGGAGTATAAAAGGATAGGCATATTTGAAGCTCTTGAGACAGTGAACTCTACAGTGTGGGATGATGCGCTGAACCAGGATGTTGAAATTGTATAGCTTGTTCGAATTGTACTTGCTTCACGCCTTCTGTCGGTCATATCGACCATCATATTTAACATCCCCTTGTAATGATGTTGATGGACATGGCCAAGCCTCTCCTGAATTATGTGTTTGAGCTAGACTCAACCGGCAAATCTTTTAATAGTGTTCCTATATAAAAGTCAAGTCTCGACTCGGATCCGACCCAAAAAGAGTGGCCACAACAGAGGGCCAAAAATACATACAAGACCGAGGATTCGCCGGTCGTCACCGATCCAACTACTAATTCGGCACTCACTAGTTTACGGACGGAGAGCAGACGGAATCCCGAGTTGTCTAGTGGCTGTGGTCGTATGTGATATCTTTGTGACTTTCCAGCATCTATAAGGTGTCGATTTGGCTATGGAACGAGCGTGAGATAACTAACTAAAGTCTATGTTATACTACTGTATACTACTATATACTACGCAGATACGGCGTCCCGATAACAGAAATGTGGCCTCGGTACAACAGATCAAAATGCCTATCAATGCTTTCGTATTTTATACAGCAGGTTTACCGCCGTAGGAGCGCTTATAGGATGCTAGGCTCTATAGTTACCTCTGTAACATGAATATTACGTAACAAGGAGTAGAGTATTTCTAAGCCAGCCGACAAAATTGCTTGATTAAGCTCTGTTAATTCCACCAAGTACCAGTCACTTTCAATATTAGACATGAGAACTACATGGCTGGGATCAACTGGTTGCTATGTCTACCACCCAGCCCAGGAATACTACATATTGTCTTCCTCAGGGTGCCTCAGCTTTTCTTTACGGGCTTTATCAAGGCTTGTTCGGCGGGCAGTCTCGTACAACTTTTGCATTTGCTGCAGATATTTTACAATTTCTGCTTAATCGCCTCTGCTGCTGTTAGTATGCTCCTGAACCCTAATAAATAGATTCCTAGTTGCATATAGCAAGCCCCTTATAGAAAGAATTATAGACCTGGCAAATGCATGTTAGGATTTAGGCTATTTCCTAGCTTATTTTAAGAGAGCAAGGTCCGTAGTAGTCCCTAAAGTAGATAAGACTCTTAAGGGGAAGATATACGAAAGCATAGAGACTTATTGCTCTCTTAAATATAATTAGCAAGCTTCTCGAGAAGCTAACTGCCGATAAGCTGCTCCTAATGGCAGAAGAATATAATCTCCTCCCTTGCCTGTAAATAGGAAACCGAAAGAATAGATTAACCGATAAAGTATTAGTAATGCTAGCAGACTATATCTATACTATCTAGGATAAAGGAGGCTATGCCTCCCTCCTCTTATTAGATATTAGCGGCGCTTTCGATACTATTAACTATACCCAGCTCCTAGATACTCTCTAAAGAAAGACACTTTCTAAACGCCTTATCCGCTAGATAGAGAGCTTTCTCTCTAATCGCTTAGCTACTCTAACTTTTAATAGCTAGTTGTAAGAATTAAAGCTAATTTCGACCCTATGCGGAGTCCCCTAGAGCAGTAATATCTCGCTAGTCTTATTAAGCCTATATATCTCTACCTTATATAATAAGCTATATGCTATATAGGGAGTCAGCGCTATTAGATTTGCTAATAATATAAACCTTATTAATAACGCAATAACTTAAGAAGGAGCAGTAGCATAACTATACACCGCCTATAATATGTGCCTTAACTAGGCCTCTTAACATAGAATTGTTTTTAACCTAGCTAAATACCACCTAGTTTATATATATAGGGGGAGAAAGATGCTATAAAATAAGCTATGACTTTATAATTATATAATTAAGGCAGAACCTATTATAAGGGTCCTAGGAGTAGAAGTTAATAGAGCACTTAGATAGGCAGTATAGTTAAAGAAGATTAAGGAAAACATAGAAATATAAAAGTTAGCCCTAAAGAGGATTATAAAGTCTACCTAGGGCCTAAGCTTGCTCTATATTAGGCAGATCTACCTCGCAGTAACTTATATAGCTCTTGCCTATAGCTGCCTAATATAGCATATATTAAGTTAGAAGTCTATCGTAGATAAGCTTAAATAGACCTAAAAATAGTAATTAAAGGTCGTTCTTAGCGCATATTAAGCTATATTAACCCGGAATTTAAAATCTAAAACCTTTATTCTTTTGCTTAATTTCTAGCTTAATTAATAATATGCTAGGTTTTATAAGAGATATAA
>JABFEV010000953.1:0-15346 GCA_013618395.1 Fusarium domesticum | reverse complement strand
AAATTGCCCAATAACTATATAAACCCTCAAGCCTGGACAATATTTGTTCGCACAAACATTACACAAACTCACAACATGCCTACTGGATCTGAAATGTTGTCTCGTCGAGACTCTTGGCCACCAACTCAGATGCGCCTCAAGCCCACACTCTCAACTAAGAACAGGCCTCTACCCTCTCTCGAAGACATCGATAACGATCCACTCACCTACTTTCTCACACCGGCTCCCTACATGGGCGACGATGACCTCGACGATATGATGATGGACTTTGATGCAGGTATTGAAAACAACAGCCAACCCGCTTTCGACATCCGCAGCATCAGTCCTTCGACACTAGATGGTCTTCGCAAACCAGGTCTTCGCCCCCTCTCTCCTGACACCAGCTCCGACATCTCTACACCCAACGACGAGGAAGAGGATGACTACGAGGAGTACTACAGTTTCTCACCAAGCAAGCATGGCCTCATCTCTCTTCGGGACATGTTTGCCAACAGCCGACCTCCTCTTCGCCCCAAGAGCCCTGCCTTTGGCCATACCAATAACACAGCTCTTCTATCACCGCCGTCATCCCCCGGCCCACAGCTTCGGGGTAGAAGCCGTGGCCGCGGCCGACATGGAGCCGTCCCACGCAGTTCATCAGCTCTTCGACGACCAGGACAGCTGTGGCGAGAGCCTAGCCCAGACGTATGGTCTATCGAGGAGGAGACGGAGGAAGCACTGATGAGTGACGTCGGAAGCAGCGTGGCTGCTGGCAGTGACGACGAGGAGACCACGCAGATGCAAAAGAAGGCATCGAAGCCAAAGAAGAAGGTTCGCTTTATTCTACCGGCGACGGAGGTCTGAGCATCGTGTGGCGATGATAGGAGGATTGCATCTTATGGTGTTTTGGGTTGATTTTGTTTCCCTTTTATGTCTTCCTTTGTCTTGCATTGCATAGAGGTGTTTGCAGGGGGTGGGGGGTTCTTTTGAGCATCTTCTGGCTGGCCCATGGGCGGTATATTGTTTTGATTCATCTTGCGTCTTTCCTTGGTTGGATGCCCATCTTGATTGAAGCTGGAGCACACAGCGGGAGCATTGGCTTAAATTTTTTGTTTGGAGCAATCCACCTTTGATACCTCTTGATATTCACATTGGATCCTTATCCAAACTTGAATACATCACATAGCAATCTTATTCTCTACAATGCTCTATTGTCTTATATGGTTATGTCCATCGTTCAAAGCAAATGTGTCAAGTAAAAAGTCAAGACGGTTCTATGTGAGCGATCGCCTTCTCACTGAATAATTCGCATGTCAAAGAAGTTGAATGTTGAAGTCGGTGCGAGAATTGCATGGATACTAGTTACACAAAGACTGAACATCAGAGCCTTGGAGCCTCGTGTAAGTGTTTGAGTGTGGTCACACGGACTCGATGTTGGTCACGGAGCCTCAAAGGCTCACGTCATGAGACGTTGATTTAGGGGACGCGAAGAAGCCATCGGAACTGATTGGGCAATATTCCAGACGGAACCTCTTTATCTTTGATCAAGTTGGCAGAGTAGTGTTATCTTGGGCCGTGAAAGGGGGAAGAGAGAAGGTGAATTGTTCAAACTAGGCTCTGCAGTCCATGTGCACACAGTTGCCCAAAACTGAGGGAAGTGAACACAGTACAGCCAACCCGGATAAGAGTGGAATAATACAGAAACACTCGAGGCCCATCAAAGCTGAAAAACATCATAATTAGGTATGCGGGAGACGAACTGCTGGGATTTTCGGTAGACCATACCGAGCGCCACAGTTCCAGTCAGAACGATGCAGAATTGGCTATAATTAGCATGGTAAGGAAGGCTTTGTTGGCCCTTGCGGTTGATCTTTGCTTATTGCAACTTAGGCATATCATTTGTGTTGGGCTCGTGTGAGCCATGTTTCCTTTCTGCCGATCTTTGGGTTTCGGTAGTCAGTGCAGGTCGTATCAATGGAGTCCTGTATGCCTGTAGAAATCACAACATCTATCATGGCCTATTGGCCTATTTGATGTAATTGGAATTCGATTTAGTTTAGTAAATTCTGTAGGGCAACACGATGTAAGAGTAGAGCCTCCCCCTGCATGGTGCTATAGTAGGCCAGATTAATTGTCGTAAGCAACGAAAATGTGATCGGAACGCGAAAGCAAACTAGAATCGGGGAAGAGGGGAGAATGGTTAACAAGGTTACCTTGTCAACATCAGAAGCATTGTTATTGTAGGCAAGCCTTGGTACGAGTTGTGATGAGGCGGAAGAGCGTGTTCTGAAGGTGTGGATAGCCTTGAAAAATATAAGAAAAAAAGGAAAGAAACGAGAGAAAATTGAATCTTGACTAGAAATGGACGACACGTCTTTCCAACCATCTGATCAACGTCTTGGAATATTCCTTGGATGATGACGTTCCATACCTCTTTTCCAGCGAGAAGCCTGGAACATCATGGCTTGGAGGTTCAAGATGAAGTGGACACACCTGATCTCGGCCGGGCATCCAGCGGCGGGGTCAGATCAGGCTCAATGTGCAGTTTTGAGCCAATCGGATGATACTAAAGAGCATCGAGTCCACTGAAGCCCTGCGGGACATCGGGTACTTTGACCCACTAGGGACCTGGAAGGCCCCCTGTCATTTGAGTGCCACAGCTGATCCCTGGCGCCTGTGATAGGTGGGGGAGTCGTTTTTGTCAGGCGCAGGCTCATGTGTGTGTTGTTTACTCTGAGCTTTTCTGGAAGGAAGGTGGGACCCGCTCGTTACTGCGACAGCAACCACAGCGCACGCAACACAAGATAAACCCAAGACATTGGAAGGCGGAAGGCAAGCTTCTCGACGCCAGATTTGTTCAAACCTCAACCTTCGTTATCGAGAGAATATTTCCTCCTTGTCTATATTGTACATATTTGATGCCTTTGTGAAGGTACCATTCCCTATCTTCGATACTTTGCTGTTCCCTTCTACGGCTTATCCCACCTTATGACACGCACCCTCTCAACGTTTCTCCTCGATATCGCATCGCCCGCTTCGTTTAGGACAATTCATCATTGCTCGCCTTCAACACGTTATCGACCTACCACATCAGATTTTCGAGCCCTTCCAAGGAGAAGTCAGCGAGCTTCTGCAGGCACAGCTTAAACTTCCACATCTTTCCAGTCCAACCGCTCAGCATGTTGCGCAGCTCAAGGTAGGCTATGACCTAATTGATTTCAACGCTCGCTGCCCCTCAACCTTATTCAGCCTCATGTTCAACCTACCGTCCTGCTCTATCTTTGCACATTGAGGTAATGATTAACAAACTATAGTTGAGAGCATGTCGTCGCCAAATCCTACCGCAGAAGAGGATGCCTCGCCAGAACCCGAAACTCCCTTCAAGACCGAGGGCATCAGCAATGATGATTCCTCAAAGGGGGAGCCCAAGTCAGCTCCCGCCGCTATTCGCGGCCGTCCAAGATCCAACACGACCAAACCACCTCCTACACTACTCAACGACTTCCTCCTGGGTCGCCCTTCCCCCGCCCGCATTTCCGCCGATCGACACAGGCGAATGAGTCTCGAAGCTGTCAAGGCTGAGCTGCGCCACGAGATGAAACAGTCAGCTGTACAACGTCTTCAACCCCCCGGCGGCGTCAAAGACCGCGTCAAGAAATGGCAAAAGACCAACGCTGCTGCCATCGCCGCCGGTGAGGCAGCAGACGAAGCAGCAACCGAGCCGAGCGACGTTGCCTTTAAGGACGACGATTTTAGGAGCGTCAATGAGGAGGATCGGGTGCGCATCAAGATGAGAAAGAAGGTCAGGCGGCCAAGCACCAAGACAAAAGAGACCCCCGAGAAGCGGGAGGAGCCCGTCCCTGAACCTACGCCTACAAAGCCACCTCCGAAGAGAAGGGTCATTAGTGATTCTCATTGGCGCAAGAACCGGGAGTTTGCAGCGAAGACGTCTTCGAATAAGACAACACCAACTGGGGCGCCACTGCCTAAAGACTTTGTCGCGCGGAACTCCGCCAACCCATCGGTTTCAAACAAGGTCAAATCATGGGCATCCAAAGTTGAGATCCCTGAGCCTTCAACACCAAGAAGCCACAGGTCTTCCAAATCGGTTGGTGCGTCATGGCACGAGGATACTGAGAGCCAGCTGTTTAGCGATGCTGGAGAGACGGTCAGCGAGATGACGAGGAGCCAACCCGGCAGTAGAGTGACGGAACAACGGTCCGCCACATCCGTCCCGGGAGCAGATGATGGCATCCGGATAACGCCCATAAGAAGGAGGAAACCAGCAAATGATGGGGCCAACACTGGCAAGTCAGCCGCAACTGACGACGGTATCAGAGTGAGACCCATGAGTGAAGTGTCATCCGAGGCTGGCACATCAAAACCTGGCTCAATACGAACGGCGAGATTAAAACTCAAGTCCGCTCCGACTTCTCGACGCCCGAGCCGCCACTCCGAAAGCCGCTCTGATGTATCCAAAATTCAGAACACTTCAGACTTGTCAGCACAGGTCATCGAGGTCATTGAGGGGTCCGACTTGTCAAAAACTACTAGAACAGACGACCGAACTGATCTATCGAGATCACAAGCAGCCCCTGGACGTTCCCAGGTCATCGAAGTTATTGAGGACGACGAGTCGTTTCTGGCAACACCTACCAAGCGTTCGGGTGCATCTGGAGGCAAAGGGCAACCGAGATCCAAGAGCTATCATCATGGAGCCATAAATCACAAAGACGACGAGATTTATGTCGACGAAGATAAGTCGATTCTTGAACCTTCGCAACTTGAAGAATCCGATCTCTCATCCAGTATTCTTGCCAAATCCATTGCTGATATCCCAGGCGAGATCCCCTGGGGAAACTCGGCTTTTACCGAACTCGACCTCCCACTTCGCGGAGGGCCACCAAGAAGTCGTCCGAAACGTCCTGCGGCCCCCAACAGGAACACTAGCTTCAAGTCAATGCCCAAGGTTTTCAAGAAGGTCATGGAAGAAGGCAAGAAAATAATACATGACATGAACGAGCCTCAGCGACCAGCGGGGCCCAACAACCCCCCCAGTATCGAGAAGTGGCTCAACAATACCGTTGACCCCTTTGTTGATGTCGATGAACCCAAGACAGAACCAATTGTTACTCCCCAAGAAGAAGTAACAGTAAATCCGATGAGTCCTGAAAGCCACAGCCGTCGAAAACCATCCCAAGCTACGAGACGGAAGGCTTCTGCTGCCAAGAGAGAGAAGCAAGAGACCGAGGAGAAGCCCCCTGCAGCGGTTATAAAGACGCCAGCCGCTCCTGAGCACACACCTGCACCGAAGCCCAAAGGGCCGCCACAACAGGAAGCAGAAGTCGTACCTGAGCCACAGCCCGAGCCTGTCAAAGAGCCAGAGCCGGAACATCCACCAAAGTCAAAACCTGAGCCAGCCAGGGATGTCAAAGAAGACTCGCCACCGAAACTAAAGCGAGCATCGACCAAGCCACCGACCAAGTTACCAAGCGCCTCGGGTCTTAAACGAGCCCGTGCAACTCGGGGCAACGCGTCACCTATCAAGATCGGCACCAAAGCTCAACTACTGGGCATGCTCAAGCAAGCTTTCCAAGGCGAGTCAGGCAACCAGCTGCCCAAGCCCAAGCCTTACCAGAGCCAAGAAGAGCGGAGGTACGGGGACGAGGAAGAATCCATGTACACAGATAGTAGGTATGATGACGAACGAACCTACACATACGATGATGATGACGACTACACGGAAGACTGGGAGGAGTCGGATCTGTCAAAGCGCCGCAGCTCAAGGGGCCCAAGATCAGATTCTCCTGAAGAGCAAGGCAACCAACATCGCGTCCATGATGAGCAAGTCGACCCATCGCTACCAAGAATGCTTGGGCCCAGATTCAGACCACCAACCAACGGGCATCACGAGTTGTCCACCATTCTGTCTGAGGAGGACTCTAGTGCTGGTGATTCAGACTTGACGTCGGACGCGCCTCAGTCCTCACTTACCCAATCCACACTTACCCAGTCCACACTTACCCAGTCCACACTTACTCAGTCTACCGTTCTTACGAAGGACAGTGGCCTCTCGAAAACAGCAAGCCAGAGAAGTCAAGGGCCCGGCCTGAAGCGACGACTCACACGCCACTCTGACTTGATTTCGGTTCTCTCCTTACCCGATAACACCAATATCCCTGATGCGATCAAGAGCAATCGGTCCCGGCCGAGCATACGCAAGAGTCGTGGTGGACCAAACAACAACGTGACCACCGACGATTTGCTGAGAGAATTCGCTGAAGACGAGATACTTTACCTTAGAGAGCTCAAGACACTGATCGATGGTGTAATTCCCGTGCTCTTAACCCAGGTAGTGAACAACAACAATGTGTCAGCACTCTTTGGCTCCAACTCACCGGCCACTAAAGCCGATGGTCTATCGAAATCAGTCATCAATATGGGCGTGGCTTTGGAGAAGCTCAGAATGGCGCATCGCAAAGCTCCTATATCGGACATGCGTCGGCTAGCAACTTGGGGCCACGGGGTGGTGCCCATCTACCACAAGTACTTGGATGCTTGGAGGCTCGGGTTTCAAGATCTAATCGTCAACCTGGCTCCCGCATCGGGCAATCCTGAAGATGAAGACTCGCTCATAGGCGCCATGCCAAGGAATGAATCTGGGGATATCATCGACTCCAACGGAGAGCGAGTCGATGTCGCCCATCTCCTCAAAAGGCCCATCCTGCGCCTGAAGCAGATGGCCAAATTCATCAAATGTGTCGATTCCATTATTGGCACCAATGATTCATACGACCTCATGAGGGACTTTGAAAACTTGCAGGACAAAGCTCGCCGTCGCCATCGGGAGGAGACAGCTAGGCTAATAGACGAAGACGCAATCAACACTGATACGACGCGATCGCGAGATCTTCGAACCTTTGCCCCCTTGGACTCCGTCATTATTGACGCTAATCGCCAAGTTAGTGCAAAGGACTTATTTTCCCTTGACTTGGCCCATTCCAACGGCCAACGTCTCGAATGTCAAGTGGAGCTCGTACACAGGGATAACGTACGCTACTCGGAGGATAAGGGCGACCTCCTTATTCGAGAAAACGGCGAGAGAGGCCGATCTTTTCTTCTTTTTCCACCCATTCCCATGGAACTGATCTCAGCACGGACAGGAGAAGGCTATTTCGACATGGTGGTTATGATTCGAGGAACACACAATGACCGGCCCTGGCATGAGCTACTCACTCTCACAGCCGACAATGAGGACCAGATCCTTGACTGGTTGGATATCCTTCCTGTATCTCCAGTCCCCCCCAGAGAGCCAGAGCCCAGCATCATCGGCGATGATGATGAAGAGTCCCCAAGTTTCGACGTGCCAGTTGGTGCGCGAAGTCTTCACCAATACTCGAAGCGTTCATCCAGGTCTCCCCGATCACCCATCAATGAACTACCCCCAGCCAGCCCTACAACACCGACAAAACGCCCTTTGCCTACGCGATATCGTCCTCGGTCCGTTGTCGTCTCTCCCCCGCCCACCACCAGCGTACCGGGTTATCAGGATGGCGAGAGAACTCCTACACAGTACTCCTACCAGCCGGACGCTAGAAACGCACCCATGGCCTATAACATGTATCCCGACCCCTTAAACTTTGAAAGATGTCACAGCAGCAACTCGTATCGGGAGGATGGAGCACCGCCGCCCCCTGTCCATCGCACACTCAGCCCTGGCCCCAGCCCAAATCGACAGTCTACCCCTAAGCAGAAGCCCAATAAGCCTCCTGTCGACCTTGCTAGCAGCGCTCGAGTCAAGCGCCGAACGTCGTCTCCTCTCAAGCATGAATATCTGCCGTCAGACGGCTCGTCAGTGTCCGGAGCTTCACTGACGGCGGACACAGAACACACTAGTGATTACTCAGAAACAGAATCAGACTTTGATTCATCAGATGATGAACTAGACAGCATCGGTCTCCCTGAAACTGAAATAGGCGTCAGTATCCGCGACGAACCCCCCCAACCTCCTCCCATCCAGGAATCGGTAGTCTCTGACGTCTCGCAATCGGCTTGTAGCCTGACTCCCTCCAACTCTGCTTCCCAAGCAGGCCTCCATAGCCGCAAGACGGCCCCTGAAGAGAATGCTCAGAGGTACACGGCTTCCATCTCAAGATGGTCGGATAAGGGCATGTGGAAAGATGTTTCCCCCGGCAATTGCTCTGTTATTATTACCCCTGGTTTGATCGAAGCCCACGCTATGCCTACCGGGGCTGGAGCCCAGGGACATGACGAAAAGCCATTGTTGGCCCTGGACCTCACGCCACTGGTCTTGATCCGCCAGAGTACCGCTGTTGATCTCGAAATTCGATCCGCTGTCAGACCAGACTGCCAGCTCGCCAGCTCGCATGGTGGTGGAAACTTCCGCTTCCGATGCCACAACGGCCCCGACTGTTATAACCTCTACATGTCTGTCCACCACGCCCGGTTAAACAACCAAAAATTCATCCAGCTTGAGAACGAGGCCCGCTTCAAGAGCTTTGGCGAGCGACAAGCTCCCGCGGATAACGATGCCACAAGTAGCAAGCGCAGAAGCTGGTTTGGAAGAAAGAACAGCTACCGAGGCTCAGTCAGAGCGCCATCCAAATCTCACGACGGTGCGAGTACAACACCATCGTCTAGCCTTTCGGCCACCAGCTTCCTCAAGAGACTTACAGGGGGCGGCAACCTCTCATTCAACCTTGCTCGCTCTTCGGTCGATAGGCAGAGCCGTTATGACGCTAGCTCTCACACTCCTGGATCCTCGTCCTACGGTGGTGCTACTCCCCGATCACCATCCATCAGTGTCGAGAACAGCGGCCATGGTCCAGCAAGCTTTGACACAGAAGACATCAAGATTCGACTCCACTTGCTCGTTTCAGCGGCCAAGTGGGAAGATAACGGCAATTGCAGGCTCTCAATCCGAAGGCCTCCATCTGGCTGGCATCAAGCACTCCGTGCTGATCACGGCCTAGAGAAGCGAATTACTGTTACAACCATACCGCGCAAAAAGTCGGAGCAGCCCGTCGTCCTACTGGATGCCGTTCTGGGCAGTGGCTGCTTCTCGCTCATGGGCAGCCGCGGCATCGTCTGCGGTGTCTGGGAAGAAATGAAAGATCACAATGGCGTTATCGGTGCGGTGCCTGCAACGGGACCTACGGGTGGCAACGTCAAGAAGTGGTGCTTCCAGTGTGCCAGCGTCACAGAGGCAAGCTGGGTCCTGCGACTGGTTCACCAAGAAGTCATGGTTGGCTAGGCCTGAGGACTGCCTCCATGACCTCCCACACACACTCTCTATTTTCCTCCCCTTTCCTCCTATTCTGTTCATGACCTTTTAGTCGAATATTCCTTTCATTGTCGTTTTACCCTTATCACTTTAGTTCTGATATCCCCCACTGGTGCAAATGACACTGCATCAGTTACTTTCTACAAGGTCAATATTTTTCTTTATTTTTCGCTCTTCTTTATCATCATGATATCCCAACGCGGCATGAGCGGTGGCTCCCTATTTTCGAGTTTTGAGTTGCTTGGGTGCAAATGTGTTTGAGCGGGCATTTAGACATGATTTGAGGTTTCACTGGGGCGGCTTTCTGTGAGTAGAATGGGGGTTTGCCGGTTCCAAGACCCTCGAGAGGTCTCTATATCATTATGTTGCTTCTGTTTGTAGGAGTAGAAGGATTGTTGTTGCTTGGGGTGGTGTGTTGAAGAATTAATGAATGTTGAATCTTCTCTTGAGATGCTCCTCAAAAGTCGTCGGTGTCTTGACATGTGTCAGATCAATCGGGTTCTACAGCGTCCACGCACCCCGGATCGCCAGTATAGCCCAAGCCTCCCAGAGATACTCGAAGGATTGCTTCCTTCCCTTTTTCTCTCTTTGCTTTGCGACACAGACATCCAGATCTTCTGCATTCCCTCTACGGAAGAATTTGGTCTCTGTGCCTGTGACTCGCTCGTGGATCTTCACTTAATTCCTCAAGTGAGTCGTTTTAGACTGGAATTGGAAAACACACTCTTCCCCCTGCTTCACAGCCTCGTTGTCGACGAGCTCAATTGTCCAGGTGGCAGCGTCGTCCATGGCTGTCCACGGTGTCTTGGTCTTGTGTGAGTCTCCCCAGTAATGGATCTCTGCTGTATCTCCCTTGATCCCGGAGTTTGCCCCTGGCATGAGTGAGTACTCTGCGAACGCGCCGTTGATAATGTACACGGGCCGGACAGTGCTCGTGAGCTCGGCCTGACCTGCAAAAGCCAGGATGCTGTCGTAGATCTCAAACTCGCCAGGCTTAATGTTTGTCCAGTTACTATTCCAAGTCGACGCCACAAAGATCTTGACGCCCGCGCGCTCGGCGGCGCGGAGGAGCGGGAGAGTCCTGTAGAGGTAGAGGATATAATAGTAGGATTCGCTCTTTACAAAAGATTCTAGCCTCTGGAAAATCTCGGCCGGTAACTTGGCTAGGTTCCGTCCAAGACCTCGGATGTCAAGACCATGGCTGAGAGCTGGCCTAAGTCGCCTGTGATGCCAACAATAAAACCATGGTTGTTAATGCCTATAGCGAGATTGAAACAAGTATGGAGAAAATTGTGTTAGTGGCCTCTTTTATCTTGTCGCAACTTGCGGGGCGACGAAGAGAATATGTGTATCAATATTAAGGCCTCCATGTACAACAAATTGGCATGTACGAGGACACATCAAGACTTTGAAGCGGTATACTATGGTGAAACGTCTCTCTCTGCGGACTTCTCGAACTTCAGTAATTAGGATAGTAACTGCAATAAAAAAATAGAGACAGACCAAGTCTTGCGGACTATGATGGAACTGATAGATTACAAATGTAGTCCTGACGATCCGGAACTGACTTTCGGATTCGTTTAACGTTATGGGCCAAACTATCTAGTTAAGTTGTGAAGTTTCTCGCCGGTGGAAGTCGTAATATACGGGGACCGGGTGGGCTAGAAGAGGATTACACTGTTGGGAGTGATGGGTTGTGTGGTATAGAGCATTGTTGAAGCAGTTGTTCACGGAGGTGTGGCTTAGTCTGCCTTCCTGCTTTGTTGAAATGGTCTTAGTGATAAATTGCGAGACCATTGTTATCAATCACATCCGGTATGGTGTAGTGGCTAACATTTCGCGCTCTCAAAACTTGAGAGATCATTTGATCCGCGGAGCCCAGGGTTCGATTCCCTGTACCGGAGAACTTCTATTTTTGACATCTAAGAATTGTCATGGTGGCATCTGATGAAGGGCCAGTTCTTATTTTTGCAACCCATGCTAGCGAGTTAGTCAAAGGGTGTCGCATGTATGGTTCTAGTTCGGGCTGTATATCTACCAAGACTCTGGTTTGAGTCGTGGTCTTGAAAGAAGAAGCCCGTCGTTCAAAGAGGTTAAATTTTATGGTGGCGTAGACATAATGAAGAGCCTTAGGATAATATATCGCTTGTGAATGACATGTAGTGATGAGTGTCTAATCCAGAGCAAGTATCTTTCTCATGATCCTTTCCGTTGTCTTTTGTCAACCAAGACTTTCCAAGTCTTTCTACTATCTTACAATAAACACCCATTCGAAACCATAGCAGGTTCAATATTCCCGTTCGTCATGACACAAAAAGCATAGTGGATGCTGTATACAAGAAGAAATTCATCCAGACATTAGCATGTAGCCTTCCACGGATGACATCGTAGGTACAATCCGTCCAAAGAGAATGATGCATTTCCAACAACGTAAAGGTATCCGGCATATGGGTTCCCTTTATACAGTCCAGAGTACATCTGGGTATAAAACCGTCATGAATCGCCATAAAGCAAAAAGGCTATACCTTTATTGAGAAGCCAATGTCTGTGCCTTGCCTCCATCGACAATGACCTGTTGGTTGACGCGCGCAGCAATGTCGCCATACTCGAGCCTCTTCCATGTGGTGATGCGAGCCAAATTGGTGTCAACTTCAAAAACACGAACACGACGATGGTAGCCACCATAACCAGCGTAGCCGCCAAAGCCAGAGCCACCTGCATAACACATCCACATGGCTGGTGTTTTGTTTTCGTCCTCGCCTGTCATGGAGAGGGAGCAGTAATCGTTGCAATGGTCGCTAAAGAAAGACGGTTAATACCAGATACGAGCAAGTCGGAAAAGTTTGAAAACACTTACTGTCCAGCGCTGACCATCAAAACACCCTGCTCAACAAGCGCATCACGGAACCCTGAGTTATACACTGGAGCTGTGACGCCCTCTTTCCACTCTCCGAGACGAGGCAAGGTATAATCCGTGTACTCGGTAAGAGGAATGTGAATGAATGCAATATCCATGTGACGGTGGGTATACTCTTCGTGAGCTTTCTTCAGCCCGCTGGCTGTGTTCGTGAACCATTCAATCTGGCTAGGCTTTACCCAGTCATAGCCTGGGAAAGTGCGTTCATCGGGACTGTACGCATGGGTATCGAGCAGATAAACGGTCAAAGCGGAATGCTCAGAGTTGCCGCGGGCCAAAACCTCGACATAATAGTTGCCCACACCATCAATATCTGCTGGGCCGGCGGTGGAAAGCGAATAGGGAAGCGTCTCCATGAGGGCCATCTGGGCTTCGCGAGACATGGTCTTTTCGTCATCGTGGTTACCAAAGATAGCAGCGTAAGGAATCTTGCGTTCAATAAGAAGAGACGCAATCTTGAAGATAGCTGTCGGCGCATCTGGGGCAGTGTCACCGTTGATCTGGTCGCCGCTCAGAACAACCATATCAGGCTTCTCCTCGTCGAGAACCCGGTTGATGAAATCCAAGGTCCTCGGATCGGCTTCGCATTTGCCGCCGTTGTACGAGTCAGGGACGGCCTCGCGACAGGCGCCAACGCCGGTACTGAGATGGAGGTCGCCGATTTGCATAATCTTGAAGCGACCGTTATCGTTGATCTTGGGCTTGGGCTTCTTAACTGCTGGAGGTGTGCCGCGGCGCACAGTCAACTGAGCGGTATAGAGGGAACCGCTTGTCTTGAGTAGAGGAGTGCCAGTCAAAGCCCATCCAGCACGCGCTTCCACCACATCATCGCCGAAGAGGACATCCACGTCAGTAATAGCCAGCTTCGAGTCACTCGACTTCTTCTTGGCCGATCTTTTAATCCAAAGGTCATAAGGTCGGGATTCCCACAAATCCTCCTTTGACTGGCTTTTCGGCTGAGGGTGGTTTCTGCTGACTACAACATCCATGACGACACTATCATGATCCGTGAGCTCCTCCTCATGTTTGCGACTAACGTAGAGGTAGGCCTTTGTTGTCCATGTCTTGCCAAGATACAAGTCTTTGTCGATGCGGTGCCACAGTTTGGCGTCGAGATCACAGGAAGAGAATAGGTTGACGCTGGAGCAACTTGTGATGGTCATATCTGTTACGACGAGACCCGGGTGGTGTGAGGGCATATAGCCATGGATGGTATTTGGGAGGACTCGGTAATTTCGGTCGAGGAAAGCGATTACAACGAAAGCGAAAATGGCCGCGGCAGTAAGCTGAGCGGCCGTTCGAACCTACGAGCACATGGCGACAGTCAGTAGTGCGCAAAGATGATGACTGGCACCGCAGTGCATGTCATGAGGATTTGTGAACGGCGGCTTACGATTCGTCTGGTCATGATGGGAAGAGTCAACCGTTGGAGGTTGGAGTTCGGATTTCGAATTAAGGCCTCGGCTCGGTATGAGGAACGGCAAAGCTAATGCGCCGCTTCAGAGAGGCAGCTGATCAAGGACGGACAAGGCCAGCATTCGGGAGCTCAATGTTCGTGCTGGGCTATTCGCATTTTCCGGTTGTTGTGCACTATCGCATGGCGTAACAGGGAATCCAAGGTCGAAGCGGGATGTCGCGGAAAGGGCTTCGAGGTGGTGAAGATGTCGTCAAGTGATCGCCGTGGAAGTCGAGAAGCACTCACGCAGTCCAGGGGTTAAAAGGGGATCAACAGAACAAAGCGCGGAGAAGGTAAAAAGGAAGCGGAGAAAATTGGGTTGAATTTGAGTGATGGTTACGCACTGGGATCAATCATGTGGCGAGCAAAAAGGTAAGAGGAATTAGGGGCATCTTTCCACCATTCCACCACCCTTCCACCTTGGAGGGAAATCCTTGGAGAGAAAAGGCCAAGACAAGCCAAGTGGAGGCCACAGGACTCTGTTCCTCTTTCCTTTGTCAAAGAATGTGGAGTAACCGACCAGGGACCGGAAGCCAGATGTCACTGTTAGATCTGATGCTTCGGGGAAGGCGCCGCGTACTTTAAAATCTTAGCTACAGGACGTCTGGGGAAGGGATTGCACCAAGAGGAGCATCACGGTATAGCGTGACTTGTATGTATCCCATGGTGAAAGCTCAGCTGGATCCGGAGTAGTTATGATTGAAATGGCCGATGGGGGGCATTCCCTGATTGCAAATCACGCACGAGTACCTAACGCAATGCTATCGCAAGAACCTGTGTTTTTCGCCGTACCATCGTCATTGGAAGATCATGAACATGTATATCACTACTAACCTAAACTTGAGTTTTACGTTAACCAATCTCCTGTACTACGTAGTGTGGTAAGGTGCCAGTGAAGCCACTGCAGGGGTCTAGTCCAATTAGAATGATTCAGTTGAATGGTACTTCAAAACACACCTAATTTATACGGTGATAGAAGTCCCAGCAAACTTTCGAGTTACAAATAGCTACATTATTTTGCGTACAACCACTTCTTGAATATGGCTTCTTTTTGTTGTGACTGACTGATGATAATGGCTTTTCGGACATTCTTGACCTCGCCTCTCCAACTCGTACGTATACCTTTATAAGCAAGGCAGGGTGTTTTTTTCCCTCTTGAGATGCGTTTGTGCTGTAAAACAGGCGTAAACCTATGGCCACTTCGAAACCTCTGTTTTGCCTGACTGGTAGAATGATACTTCTTAATAAGATCTTCTAGGATCTTTTGACGCCATTCGCCTTGAATTATGTAACTAGAAAGTGCGAGAGAGTTGACTATGGGAATCGAATGGTAAAGAGAGGCGAAGATACCAGAAAAGAAGCCAGAAGCAGTCAAAAGGCATGTATTTCGTAATAGAATGTGTTGGGCCTTGGTGGCCGGACTTGGCTGACTTCTAGAAGGCACGGGTACTGGTTTCCTGATGAATACTAATATACAATAGAATAGCGAGCCAAACATAGATCTCAGCGGGATTCGTCTGTCGCCGATATCGTAACCTTGACCGACGCTTGAGGTTTGTTATATTTATTTTATAGTGGGCAGCTACCTAGCTATTAGTATAACTAGTCCATCTTTCTACTAATGCATATAGTACGAATCTCTAGAAGAGCTCTAGAGGCGATAAAGGCAGGGCTTTAACGGAGGCTTCAC
>JABFEV010000949.1:0-35338 GCA_013618395.1 Fusarium domesticum | reverse complement strand
CCTCTCTACTGTAGTCTCTAGTCCCACGCCCATGCACCCATGCCTCTATTGCCCCTCCACTTCCGAATAGGTGTGGATCCATCCTTCCGGCCGCTTCCAATGACTCTAGCTTATGTTGGTCTTTCCTCCCCGCCACCCCCCTATCGCCTCCCGCATCCATCCCATCACACCCATCTCCAATAAACCCCCGGCCAGGCCCATGGTCAGCTAGTCAAAACCCAAGGCAGACCAGACGGAACTCAAATTGAACCAAACTAAATGCTTTCTGCTTCTTATTATTCCCTTTGCTTTTCTCCATTGTTCTGGTTCTGTAGTCCAGGTCAGACGCAAGACTCGACAGCCAGTAGTGGGACGCCTGCGAGTTTGACGACCTTTACGGTTCGACGGTAACGACGTCCTTACACTCCGGCCGAATCTCTCCCAAACGACCCGTCTCTGTTGCTCCCGCACTCTCGTCACGACCCGAACACATATGATTCAGTTTGCTCTGTCGTCTTTGTTGTCTTGGAACCGTTCGCTGTGTGCAACTCGCCCGTACTCCATACAATCGACGCCGTTTTCTCATTGCTCTCCTACCTCACGATGCGACCTTGACTTCGACTTTTGACGCCTTTCCTCGTTAGCCATCCCCCCTTCCGTTTAATACCACGCCCTTTTGTGCTACCGCCGCCTTGTCTTATTCAAAATGGAGAACCTCGAGGGTATGCTCATGGTTCCTCCAGAACGGGGCCAGATACTAGGCAGAGCTGTTTGGAAGGTTAGTCTTGCTGTTACCAGTACCTTTCGCCTACCTAGGCACCCTAACGCCAGTGTCTGTTATAGTTACGGCATGTAGTTGTTGGAAGACGAAACGTCCCGACCGGACACTCTAGTAGTTCTAGCCAGCCTTACCGGGCTCAAAATGGCCGCAACAACAGTCTTTCGGCAAAGTCCTTGTCCAAAACTCCGACTGACGAGTGTTGCCTGTTTGTATACAAGCACAAGGTATGCCCTGTCCATTGCCTTCTCGAGACCTGTCAAGTCACCCACTTGATTCCTGCCTGTTAGCTAACCGAGCTCAACTTTAGGAGGACACTGAGCCTATCCAACAATGGCCCATCAACTGTATATCCGACTGTCAAGTCCAAATGGTAGCGCATCGCAAGCAAGGTCCTGTTCTTCCTACCCTTGTTATTTCTATGATCGATAAGGAACGAAAACGGCGCTCGAGTCGTGCCGCCGGCCTGATATCATCAAGCAAAGAATCCAGTTCTGCTACCTTGTGGTTTCGGATGGCCCCAGACGACCACCATCCTAGTCTCAACGAATGGGCACGCTTCATTCTCGCAAAGAAGTCTCCGATGAGTCCTGAGAGTCCAATGTCTCCCACCTTTACCAACCCCTTTGCATCACGCAACCGCGATCCGTCTGACTATTTTGCACGTCCTACGAGCGGAAACCAGCCCAACCGCATAGATCAACGCGGCCTTCAACACAAGAGTTCTTCTCATACCCATTCCACCGGAACCCGAGAGCGACCTCTTACGTTCAGCTCCGAATCCCCTAGTCTGCGATCCAAACGAAGTGACGTTTCGACGCCTTCTAGCGCAAACTATCCTATACAGAAGATGAATTTTCCGATAGCTGGACAGCACTACACAACTGTATTACCGACTGATCTTCCATCGCCCGTAGGTACTGTAGGAGAGTACCAAGGAGAATTTATTGAAGGCTGGACGTCGGCCCAGGGCCGGTCTTCCACCATGAGCTCACCTATTCGTGCTCGTAGCAGCATCAGCTCTCAGACCCCTCATCCTTCGATTGCGGCCACGGAATCTAGCTCCCCCGGCCCTCGAGAAACCATCCTTGACAGGGCTTTTCAAATGCGATGCATCCCCGGCTCCGAGCGAGAGGTTCCGGGCGAGGAGAAGTTGAGCTCGTTGGCACGGTTCGAAGCCCTTATGCGTCAAGCTGACGAAAAGCGCAAGCAGAGGGAAGCAGCTGAACGAGCTCAGCAAATAGCTATGCGTAGTGCCTTTGAAGCATCCGATAGCTCTGGCCAGGAGCAAGATACTGACTCAGATGACTTGGATGAGGACGCTTACGGTGGTGTACCTGAACGGCGTGGTCCAGCATTGATCCCATCGTCAACTCAACGTACACTGCAGTTCGTTGCTGGGCATCATGACACTCCGCAGGCTCCAAGTTCGAGCCGAACGTCAACGCCAAAGACTAAATCGAGCACTCGCCGTGATTCATCCGCCGCTCTTCAACAGTCCCCTCCAATTCGACCGCGTACCGCCCATGCCAAGAGTCGTCCTAGCCCAACTCAAAGGACCAACAGCACGCCCCAGCTAACGCCTGGCATGGCTAAATTAGATATCTCGACGTCACGTAATAAACTACTCGAGGAGGGAAAGTCACGGTCGAAAGCAGACAAACGATTGTCCACGTCAAGCACGAAAAGGTTGAGTTTTACCGAGTTCACCAAGAGGCTATCGAGCACCAGCAGCTTACTGCTCGTCCAGACGAACAATAGTGGGGGGAATTCCCGGGGAAGTCCGGAAATTGACCTCCAGCCCTCGACCGGGACGCTAAACTCTCGAGGAGCAGAAACGCCTTCCCAAGACCGAGACTGGGACGAACGCGATAAACGATGTGTATGGCGGAACAGCGTCAGCGTGGTTGGCCGCGATGGAGGTTTCATCTAGATTCGGGATATCGGAAGGTTACGGAGCAAGGGGCAGCGCTTTTGTGTTTCCTTATCGACACGGCCACGATCACATACTCGGCGTTTTGATTTACTCGGCGTGCATTGTACCTGGCATGAGGCGGTTTTCTGGTTATTATTTTATGATCTTGGTACAAGACGATATTGCATCATGACGAACGACTTTACGAAGAAAGGAATGGTAGAGGAGGGGAGTGGCTCATTTTTGTTTTGGTGGAAGACAACCTCAAACCAGCTGTTCATACTATCCGGAGGAAGAAGGAAAAGGGGGAGGGGGTGGCTTTACATATTGAATAATGCGGCGGCGTTGCTGATGGCAACCTTTGGAGAACCTAGGTGTTGACTGACATGGAAGTTTAACTTACAAGGCTTGGATATGTCTAAACTGAACATATTCAACAAGTATTTTCATTACCCTACGTGATGTGCCGATGTCAAGACTCAAGCAGGCTCATATCTGATCTTACTATCATGGCCGTCAAACAATTTGTTTTAAGATATTATATATTCGCAGCGGGAGCTGTAATATCTCCCCTTATCGCCTTCACGTAGTTGCACCCTGTGCTCAGTATATGCATTCCTGTACTTTCCATCTATTTTCATCATGTACAACAACGTAGACGTTCTTGATCCCCTTTTATATCTCCATGATCTTATGATCTTCTGATCTTAAGATCTTATCCCATATGCAGCCGCTCTTGCCCGCCCAACTCCTGGTATTCTTATCAAAGCTGGCCCCCGTATCTCTCACATCGTACACTAAGCCATAACAAACCGGGTATTCTATTGGATGTACTTAGCAATGGCCTCCTGCTCCTCGGGGCTAAGTCGTTGACCAATAAAGCTTTCAACGGCACCGCCATGTCGCTGGTTGGCTGCAGCCATGTACTCCTTTACCCATTTTGTCACGTCTACCACCTCGGGGAAATCGTCGCGGGCGAGGGGTTTGCAGGTGTTGAGTGCAGTGAATGACATGCCAAAACCGATATCATCGACGTCCGCCTCGGTAACGATCTCGTCACCTACACCAGCTCCTACAACAGGAGGATTGGCCAGAAGACCTAGCAGGTTGCGGCAGCTGTTTGCCCATCCCTTCATGAACTTGTGCGCGAACACTTGTGAATCACAAAGAGTCTTTGTCAAGGACACGACAGCCACTTTACGATCGACAGGACGAGCAAGCTTCTGTGTCTCAGCCAGGACGAAGGCAGGGTACACCTTGGCAAAGACTCCCTCATCGACGGCATCGGACTGCTTGATGAAGTAGTCGGCTCCAAAGCCAGTCTCGAGACGCGCCGAGACGAGATGGAAAAATCGAACAAAACGCAACTTCAGCGAATCGGCAGGTGTTCCTTGGAGCTTGGTGTAGACAAGCTGGAGGATGGTGCCAAAATACTTGTCGAGAACCGACCTGGTCAACTTGTTAGTCTGTTTCAGTTTCGCAGAATGGAATTACACTTACGGCTCGAATGACTTGGCAATAGAGTCAAGAATGTCAAAAGCTAGAATCTCAGACTTCTTGCCGCTCAGAAGCTTCTGGAAGATACCAAGAATCGGCTCGAGTTGGTTATCGGCAATAATAGCCTGGGATGCCCTAGGAATCACAGCTGATAGAAGACGAGTACAAGCCGGAACATTGCCGCGAGTCTCCCACAGGGGAGGGTTCAACAGGGGTCCGAGGAGAGCTTTATAGTTATCCGAGATGGTTTCAGAGGGGCTTGACTCAAGGAGTTGGGCAAGAATCTGGAAGACGTATTGCATAAATTCTGTTTTGTCGGTTAGTCAAAAGCGATTCGTCATGACAAGGGAGTGGCTTACCCGAAACGTCCTCAACAAGGATCTGATGGAAGGGGCCCCACAGCTTCTCGTTGAAAAGAGCAGCATTGCTCGCAGAACAGTACCGAACGAGAGCACCAATGGCCTCAAAATGATAGTAGTAGAATCGAGGGTTGCTTGGATTCTGCTTCATAACATTGGTGATGAGAATGAGATGGGTCAGGACATTGTCCAGGATAGGGGCAGCACCATCCTTAATGACGACGAGGATTCTCATAACGCAGCGCATAAGGAACTCGTTCTCTTGGAGTTTGGCAGGACTTGTTTCCTTCTCAATCAACTTGAACAAGTGGCCGAGCAGGTCCTTCGCAAAAGGCTCGATATCGGCTCGGGGGAACATCTGGTTGCCTGCATCGTCGGCAAGGAACAAGACTCGCTCCACAGCAATAGCTGCATAGGTGTATACAACATAGTTGTCAGAGTTCAGGTTCTGAATCAAGGGGCCCAGGGCCACTTTCCATTGCTCCTTGGAGAGCTGGCTGCGGAAGGTGTAGAGATACTTGATGGCGTCCACCTTTGGGATGGGCTCAACACCATCGGCACCGACCAAGTCTTGTGCAATGTGCTGTTCGAAGAATTCGACAACATTGACCAGGGGGTTGACGGTCTTGACACCCTGCGCAGCGGTGACAGCACCCTTGGCAGCGATTGACAGGAAAAGGTAGATGGCGGTGTCCTTGGCCTTCCAGTCTGCCTGGCCTTGGGAAAGATAGTGGTTGATGTATTTGGAGACAACGGTGGTGACAGGGGCTTCGAATTTCTCCTGAAGCTTTCGGAGGAAGTCTGTAGCCGACCTCCTTCTCGAGTCCGTGTCAGACCCCTCGAGGTCTCTACGGATGAATTCAATAGGCTCGTCTTCGAACAGTTCAATGTCAGACTCGCGGAGGGCCACGTTAGGCAAAATGACCTTCTCCACGATTTGAGTCAAAACATCTTCGCTGTTGAAGATGCCAGAGTGCTCCTTAGTTGAGGCAACCGCAGTGAGGAAATGAAGTGCCTTGCTAACGATAACGTCATACTTTGTCTCAGTGCCGATCGATGAAAGCAAATTCCAGGCTTTCTCGATAAAGAGCTGGCAGTACTGAGAAAAGTCTTCATCGTATTTGATCGTGTACAGTTCCAGAATTTCGCAGATATCGGCCTTGACAGTGTCCGCAATGCTCGTCTCGGTGTCGTCGTCAGACTCCAACAGAGGGTTGGAGTATGTGAGGTACTTGTGCATAAGCTGGGAGATGCTGGCTAGGTTCTCCTCGAAAATGGGTGGCAGGTCGTGGCATGACATATCGTAGAGAATCTTGATCTGTAGGTCGAGGGTCTCAAACCAACCTTGCAGGACTTCCTTATTGTCTCTGCTTTCCTCGATCTTCTTGTCGGTTGTCTGTGGTGATTGTGTGAGCATAGAGAAGGCGTCAGTGGAGTGCAGAAGCGAGCTTACCACCAGGAGCTGGATAAAAGCCTGGCCGAACGTCTCAATGACATGGTTGATCTCCAAGTAGAGCTCGTCTGTACGAAACAGCGGCCGCCATCGAACAAAAATGGAATGGGCAACTTCAAGGACACCCACGTTGACTTTGGGGTCAGTAGCAGAGAACCGGCTGACGAGTTCCTGGACTTATGGTAAGCACAAGAATATTTGCTTCGAAATCTTGACCTCGCACCTGGGTAAGAGTGTCCCACCGCCTCCAAAAATCGGAATCGGCGATGACGCTGATAGCGTCACCAAGCTGAGCCTGGATATTGGCTGGGGACGAAATCATGAGGCCAATGAGACGCTCCTTGATGACTTGTACTTCATCTTGAGGCAACTTGTAGTTTCCTTCTTCGTCCTAGGGAGCACCAATCTTAGCATATCGTCATGGTCGCTGTTCGGGTCGGTGTCGAGACGCACCACATAGTTCGATCGGATGAAGTTCTTGAAGGCCAACGCAGCAGCGAGCCGGGTCTTTGCGGGTAGGGAATCAGAGCTGACGATGTTGAGAAGGCTGAGAGAGTACTGTGACTTGGTCGCCTCCTGCTTCAGTGCCGTTTCGGCTGTCAAGAAGGTTTGTTTATTAGCTAAAAGATCGCGGGGCAGCGACGAGGTGGGATGGGGCAACGGATATTAGCTATACCTTTACGATGCTGTGAGGGATCGAGAGTTGCATCAAGCAACTGTGCAATGGTACCAATGTCAGCCGCCATTATGATGTTTGTGAGAAGAAGAGAGAGGGGGGAGATGGGAAGAGAGATGTAGGTAAGAGGATGGGGAGCGATGGAGATGGAAAGAAACAGTGAAGACGAGAGGTGGAGGTGGACTGGGTACAAACAAAATGTTTGTTTGGAGTCGGTCAGTTCTGCTTCCATGGGGACGGTGCTTTTTTTCCCCAGGGTTCCCTCCTGTTAAGGTCCCCCGCCAGCTATAGACGCCGGGGCCAATGACACCCAGCCGCTCCAGGGCACTCTTCCATTGCGGTTAGACGTTAGTAGGTCCAGTGGAAGAGTCGGAGAGATGGTGGGTATTTCACAAGGCTGGCTCCAGGCGTTGCGTGCCTGGGCTCAAGGAAGGTGTACCTACCTACTGTGCTGGAACAACGGAGCAAGTAGGTAACGACAGATTGGACAATATAACAACGAGCGAAACAAATGTGAATGGCTCAGAGATCTTGTTCATCTCATCAACGGGTTGTCATGTTCATAATTTGAAAAGGCTATTTTCCCACGTTACACCAACCAAATAAGTTACATCCGTTGACGCTCCCTACTCGTCTCTAGGAGCTTGTGTGAGAAGGCTAAAGTTTACGGTCTATGGAATCATAGACTTTCATAGGCTGAGTAGGCCCTGGGGTTTATTTAACTAGTACCGGGTAGCTTCTGATTTGTTGCTTATTCTAAGTGTTGGCTACCATCCATATTGATCTACGCACAATAGCATGAATGTATTGTCGACAGATCAAATAAGCACTAATAGCTCAGAGCTTTCGTAAGTTTGCATTCGGACTGCTGCTACTAGTGTCCACACCAAAACGGATTAACTTTCTTGCCCAACGAACGTGTCTACTATGTACGCACCTACACTAAGGTAGTACTACCAACTTATCAGGTACACTGTCGCTCCTCAAGGTATAAAAAGTCCGAGACCCCCGGCCTCTGTTGTTCTTCGCGATCACCATGGTTGACTTCTGGGTACCCTTGCATCGCACTCACAGGACCTGAAGTGCTCGCAGTTACCTGAGCTAGATTCCCATGGTCCCCGGGCTACTACTTACGCACCTTTGGAAGCAGGTACCTATGTAATCAGCCACAGGCTGTGGGGCGGGCATGGATGAGAAAGGAGCTGGGCTGCCATTGGCGGAGTGGATGAACTGCCCACCAAGGTACTAAGCCACTAATGTCAATCTTCCAAGGAGGGCGAAAGAGGAAGTCACCTGTGAGTCGCCTGGATACTCTTGTCTCAGGTACTCTTGCCCAACTTCAAGCCTTGAAGATACAACTAGATAGATACCTCTACTCATTGTCCCACTTTAAAGTCTGACGACGTGAGTAGCCACCTTCCTTCTCAGGTCTCAGGTGTTCAGCATCGATAACTCCATCAAACCACCAATGATTTTATCAACCTCTATCCTAATTAGCACCTGACATTCTTATTCTTCCTCTCTTCTATTTTCCTCACTCATTCTATTGACTGACTGCTAGACCTCATTGGATTTTACTGAGACACAGTTATCTCAGTCTGGTTCCCATCGAGCTCGACTTTGGCCCCCTCCATTACCAGCTCATAGATACCTTTCGGCCCCGCCGTTGCGCCATCGATCGGATTTCCATCCACCTCCGCGGCATCACTTGTCGACCTCACGACCACAAATTCCACCACATCCCGACATCATTTACACCTGGTTCTTGGTCTATTGATGTCCGCATCGTCTCCCTTACCTCTATACAAGCCCGCGCAGGCCCTCATTAGGCCCAGGTAGCACATGTTCCGTTGGTGAGAAATACCTGTGCCATCGACACATCACCCTTCAAACCTCCTGCATTCGAGACCCTACGCTATTCGCTGCTATCCATCGTATCTATCGCGCCCATCACATCTATCGACCCATCGTATTCACTACACAGAATCACAGCAGGAGCCGCAGGCATTAGACCTGAATCCCCCTCCATTAATGGATCTTGGCTAGCCTTGTTGTCGATAACATTCACCCGCCTCATCTTGATTATTCTTACACCATATTCGCATATTGCCAATGACGACGTGTCCAGCGCAACGGCAGTGGTCATTTTGCTAACATGCTGCGCCGCCTAGCCTCGCTCAACCACCAGGATCAAGAGGAAACCCACCCAGGGCACATGTCACCTCAGCCAGGAGATGTGCCATCATCGCCGGAGTCGTCCCGTCCGAGTGGTCTTGCTCATGTTCTACGTGGCTTGACGAGTTCCAAGTTGACAAAATCATCCCCATCAATCGCCTCGCCATCGGCTTCGACAAACCTGACGACCGCCGAATTCATACATGCTCCGAAACCACTCGTGAACCCTCCCAAAGGGCTGTCCTCTCGTCACATGGAATATTATGAACAGCTGAAGAATGGCTCCCCCAACGAACGGATCGCAGCCGCAAACGCTCTCAAACACGCCATCGCTGAATATCCCCTTACCCCTGTGTTGGATATTTGGTATGCTGCAAAGGACTTGATTGATCCTGCAAAGCCTACTGCTACTCGGATTGCTGGCTGGGAGCTACTGACAGAGTGTGTCAAACACGAGTCTTCGAGCGATCTCGAGCGCCAGGAGTATTTTACAACGTTGTCAGCTCCCGCAAACTCGGAAGATTTTCACCTACAACTAGCCGCTCTCGTAGATCTCACACGCCGCGGTCGGGTTCTGACGGGATTTGACTATGAACTCGTCCCTTTGCTGACTAGCTGGCTCTGGGAATCTTACAACGTCGTGCGGGTTGCCCGGCGAAAGGCTTCGCAGGCAACAAAAGGCTTCAGGAATACTTCCAAGAGTAGGGCAGCTGCCTCTGGCGAGGAGAGAAATCTTGCCCAGCTTTTCGCCTTTATCGTCGATATTGTCAAATTCAGCTTCAACAACGCCGACGAGCCAGCCGTAATTGGCTTAATCGACAGACTATTGGCGATTTGTATGAGTACAAGTGTAGAGGACGATTTGAGATCCAGTATAGCCGTCATTGACAGCATCGTCACCTTTGGATCAATTCCCGATGAGAAGCTGAAGGGTTGTATTCAGGTGCTGGGTTCTATCTACTGCATGGTAGGGAATCTTCAGAAGGACTCGTGGCACACAATCTCCAACCTCTTCAAGAGCCACAATGGACAGGCCACTGTTCGGATTTTACTCGATATACTGCGCAGCAACTATGCCGATACCACGAAGGAAAAGGATCCCAGCCGGGAGATTCGCGGCGCGCTCGCCGTCCTACAGAAGCTGTTATCCAAAGGCCCAGAACAAGGTTATCCGGTTGTTCCTTTCGCCCTGCTCGCTGATGGTCTCGACAGCGTAGCCAAGTCTTCACCATCTACTAAGACCCTGACCGCCATTCTGCAGCTTATCAACGCTTTGTTTGATGGCGGGGATGAAGGCATGCATCGTTTGATTGTCGACGAAGACTGGTCAGTGGTTCTAGATGTCGCCACTCAATGCTCCAAGGAAGCGACACCTGAGCCCCACGGCGTGGATAGGCTTCACAACCAGACCCAAAATGACAGGCCAGAGGAGACGCTCACCCATGAGCTGATAACTCTCATCAAGCGCCTCGATATCCTTGTAAATCAAAAGTCTGGCCATTTTGTGTCACGGCAGACCGTTGTCGGCTTTCTCACGGAAGTGCATCAATTCCTTCCAGATGATGTCGTTGCCTCTGTGCTTGACTATTTCCAGCAGTTTCGATGTTGCTCGCCTTCTGACTTGCAGTGGGAGGATAATCTTACCTTGGTCTTGAAGGGATTCTTTGGTAACAGGGATCGCTCATCCAACATCCGTCTCCGAGCCCTAGAGACCATCATGGACGCGTACGAAGTCGTCGATCTAGTGGGTGACAACCCCGAGCAAGGGTTCATCCCCGAGTTAGCCAAGAGCGTCCTTCAAGATGTTGCAGAAGAGACTGATGTATTGGTCCTCGAAGCCATTATGTCGTTAATGGTCTCAGTGGTCTCGTCGTGTGATATGGAACTTTTTGACTACATCATCGACGCACTCAGAGGCATAATCATCAGGGATCGGCTCAGGTCACCCATCTCATCGTCAACTGCAACCAACTCATTCTTGCAGACATCCTCAAACGGAGCCACGCCTCCATCAACACAGTCACCCTCAAACGTTGTGGCGAAGGGATATGTCAAGATGTTCATACAGGTTATGGATTTCCACAGCACGAAGAGCACACGCCTGTTCAACGCTCTTGTCAATATTGCCAAGTCGAATCATTACGAGGTAGATGCCCGACTCACAGCCATGAAGCTCTTGTTTCGACTAAGAGCCGACTGGGCCAACCGCATGTACATAACCAAATCCCTCGAGACTAATTTCATTGCTGCTTCTATCTACCGCACGCCAGAATCCTACGCCAAAAAACAAGCCGAGGAGGCTGCGCAGTCAATGCGGTTGACTAGGAGTGAGCATGGCGGCTCATCTAGATCGTCGCGTGGTGTTTCGTTCAGCCAGACACAAGCACACGAAAGAGGCCTGCCTGTTCGTTCAGCTAGTATCGTCGGAACGAAGAGTGCTCCAAACCAGTACCATCAGCTATGGACTCTACCTGACCCCGATGCTTTACCAGGCACCGTTCTCGGCACCATCAGCCCTGTCCTGGTCTCTCACATGCCAGAACCGGACGACGAGGATCTCGAGACAGAGGAGGAAACCGAGGAGACTGAATATGAAACTGAGGATGATAACGAGGATAAGAAAGAGCTGGGCGAGAAGCCTGTCGAAGTCGTTCCCGATGATACCACCGCCGCCCTGAATATCGCGTCCTGGCTTGAAGCTGTTCTTAGTCTCCTTCACGGCAGCGACTGGGAAGTTTACAGCTTTGTCCTCGTGCACCTGCCGTCGCAGCTGAGCAACCATACCATCTTCCGTGATGCTATACCACAGATAAAAGAGCTGCGCCGACTTATGTGCGAGCAAATTCGGACCAACTCTTTCTCGGAGCCGCCAAACGCATCAGGCTTGCGTCGTGCAGACGTGGCTACCTGCATTTTCCACACCTTGACGATGATACTCAGTTATCACGATCACTTTCAGAAAGGAGGCGAGGATGAAGTCGTCAAGGCCTTTGTCCACGGTATCGCAACCTGGGAACGGAGCGCCAAGTGCTGCATTCATGCTTTGTCAATCTGCTGCCACGAGTTACCCTTGTCAACAAGCAAATCACTCGTCCAGCTACTGACCAAGATGTCGACTATCATCACCCAGTCTCACGTTTCCATACATATCCTCGAATTCCTCTCTTGTCTCAGCCGACAGCATAACGTGTACGTCAATTTTAGGGAGGAGGAGTACAAAATCGTGTTTGGCATCTGCTTCAGGTATCTGCAGTATGTGCGGGATAAGAAGGAGTCCAACAGGAGCAGCCACACAAGCGAGACATCAACACCAACAGCTTCGAACCAGACCCAGAGTCCGATGGACTCTGTACACCCTAGTGCGGCTGATGATCTGCCACAATACGTGTATGCCCTGGCATATCACGTCATACTGTTCTGGTTTCTTGCTCTCAAACTTCCTGACCGGGCAAATCTCGTTGGATGGATCGTCAAAAACCTATTCAGCGATTCGGAAGACGGACAGGCCGACAACGAGCAGGCTTTGACATCTGTTGACTTCATGCAGCGGGTTACATACGCAGATGTGGATGAGTCTTCCGAGGATCCTCACTTCACCGAGGATCGGTTTGGTGAGATTGTCAAGAAGACGTGGTTAATCGGACATAGCATCGTCACAGTAATGCAAGCCACCACAACAGGCTGGGCTCAGATCACAAAGAGACAACCATCGGGAACGTCTGTTTACACTATTCGAGAGTCATTTAACCCGCCCCCGCCGCATCAGACTCGGAACTACGTGGACATCAGCAGGGAGGGCCAGGCTTCAACCAATACAATTCTCCCTAGTCACCTGCTGGTTCAGTTGATCTCGTCAGTTCCGCAAGCTGCTGAGCTGGCGCGCCCCGTCCCTCTACCCGACGAAGAAGCTGTAGACAGAGCGATCCGCGTATTTGACCGAAGCTCAATCGTTGATGGCCACAAGGTTGGAGTCATATATATCGGAGAGGGCCAGACGGACGAATGCGAAATCCTGGCCAATGTTTCTGGCAGCAGTGATTACGTTGAATTCCTAGACAACCTAGGTACCCTCACCAAGCTCAAGGGCGCCACATTCAACTCACATGGCCTCGACCGTCAATACGATACTGACGGCCAGTACACGTTCTGCTGGCGCGACCGACTCACCGAGATTGTATTCCATGTTACAACTCAGATGCCGACAAACCTTGACCACGACCCACGTTGCACCCTCAAGAAACGCCATATCGGAAACGACTTTGTTAATATTGTGTTTAACGACTCGGGTATGCCTTTCAAGTTTAACACGTTCCCGGGAGATTTCAATTTCGTCTACATCGTCATCACGCCCGCCTCGCGAGCCTCTTTCATTGCCGCCAGAGATACCTCCTTGAAGCATGGTCAACCGTTCTACCGTGTCCAGGTCTTGAGCAAGCCTGGGTTCCCAGAGATCTCACCGGCTTCTGAGACAAAGATGGTATCACTCAAAGCCCTGCCGGGTCTTATCCGTCTTCTAGCTCTCAACGCCTCGGTATTCTCCCACGTCTGGGCGAATCGTGAAGGTGGCGAGCATGTCAGCTCCTGGCGAAGCCGTCTACGTGCTATTAAGCGACTGCGAGAGAAGTACGCGCCACCCAAACCGGGAAATCTGACGCCCTCTGCGTCACATATATCGTCGCTTGGAACCACGACGCCGCAGCAGCAGTCGCAGCAGATCCACCCCTTCCAACACCAGCATCAGCAGCAACAGCAGCAGGCTGATTCATCGTCGAGACCGGCCAGTACTGTGCGTGATAGTTTTACTAGCCTTCGCCGCACAAGCGTTGCGACTTTCTTTTCGGGCACCAGTGAGCAGACATCTCACCGGTCATCTATGCTTTCGTCGTCCACCACAACCAATGACACCGAGGTTGGCACAACGCATGGATTGGACTCGATGGTCGAGTCAGTAGACTTTTCACAATGGGCTTAGAATTGTTATTATTCGACATCAAGAGACACAGGTGCTTACACGACGAAAGTATTTCTATGGCTGGTATTTTTGGATTCGAGGCGTTTTTTCGTACTTTATCAAGGATATGGAATATCAAAAGTTTTGTTCTTTTTGCTTTGGGCTGCATGGATCGCAGTCTGTTCTTGATTACATATCATGTCTTGTACGTTATTGGTTTATGACCTTTTCATGGCATGATGTCCCGCTCGCAACCTAGGTAGTTGGTCTGGACGAGATAGTTGGTACTTTGTTTGTCGTTTAGGCCGATAGATTTATAATTTGATGTCAGAATAACAACAGTACTCGGCATCATATTCTAGGAGTTTCAACAATGGTCGAACTCACCTTCTGTGGTCTTTGTCGAAGCTCATTATTTATATTCTACATATCAGCGAGTTGTATATCGAGTCTTGCTAATCGCACCACACCCTAAATGCTACTTGCACCACAGTAATGAAAAACAAATTTAAGGAAAATGTGTAATATTATGATCCTATTGCTAAGGTTGCCTAATTTCAAGATAAAATCAGGGTATGATAGATACCCTAGAGACAGGTGGTTTTTAATGGGCGCGTCTCAACGAGCCATTAGTACTGCCGCGGCATTCTCTTTGTGGAATCATCACACATCGGAGTTTACCGAGGCAGGTTAAAAAGTGTAACATCGAGGGGATGCACTGGTCTACAGTTGAAGGCTCTGTTGGTGTGTCGGTTCAACCTCTTCGAATGCTATTCTTCTTCACAGAAAACCGATTGGGGTCCATATCGCTGTATCTCATATTTGATAAAGACAAGCGCAGTGTGCTGCAGATGTATTTGTTCTGTTGCTCAAACTTTTCGCCAGACCTCCTTGTAATCAGCCCATTTGTTGTACCCTGGGTCACAGACATATCAGTGTCATCCAAAGGATGGGTTCGAGATACTTACCGAGAGAAGCAAACACGTTCTCGTCCAGCTTGACCCCGTCCACAAACACACCTACCATCCCTCTCCTACTCAGAGACTGACAACATGCCTGGAGTAACCTGGTTACTACCGAGTCCCGGCGGTTCGCCATATCTGGGTCATCGTCTGGAGCAACATCAGCAAACGCTCCTCTCTTGAGATGGATAACTTACCTTTGATACAAATACATGAGATGCCCCCAATCTTTCGACCTATTACTGCCGGCCATAGTATGTCTGTCGAGCAAGGGCTCCCACTACCGGGAAGATATGTGATTGCCGCTGCCACAATGTTATCCCCTTCCAGACCAACAATGACGTCGCCCATGTAGTGATTGTCTACAGTCTTGGTGTACTGGTCGTACCACCCGAAGCAGTACTTTTTCTCGGACTCCCTGCTCGCCATTTCGATCACCTTTGGAATGTCCGTAATTTGGCATGGCCTGAACGATAGCCCGGCAGAGGCAAAGCTTGGTGAAGGCGAGTCGGCGAATCGGAGAAACCAGTCAGAAACCGGCCTTCCTTTTCCTGGTGTTGATTCATTTACCTGCCAGCCCCGCCTCTGAAACCATTCAAGGCTGTCTGCATGGGCTGGGATACCATACAGAAGCCGCGGGAATGTAGTTCCGATCTGTATGCAACCGACACCTCGAATCTTGTTTAGTTTGCTCAAGCATTCGTCGTGTAACATGCGACCAATCCCCCGACCTCGGAACTCTTGATCAACGATAAGAACAGCAACAGACCCGATGAGTCGGTCACCGCTGCTATCGGCAAACGTGGTGAAAGTGGCACAGAAACCAACAACCCTTGCTTCTGTCGGGTGCCGGACAACGTGGTGCAGTGCGTACCCGTCTCGTTTCAACATCAAACCGAGTGCTGACCGATTGAGGCGAAATGGGCGAGAAAAGGCCGAGGTCCATAACGTATGTACATCTGCCAAGTCTCTTTCATAGTCCCAAAGTTGGACTGAGAATCTTGTCGAGATAATTTGAGCGCTGGCAGAGGTGAATGGCTGACCTGTAGGCGCTGCCTTCCCGCCCATGACAAGGCTCGCAATTAACTCCAGGTCAGGCGCGGAATATCCAACAGATTGCAATAACGTTGGAAAGGCGTTTTTATTAAGATCGTGGTCTGGCAGCCTGCAGCACGCCGCAAAAATGAGTGGACGGTCTTCGCATACTTCTCGAGTTGCATCAGCAAGATCCAATTGAACAGCACCCTCCTCTGCCTCGATTTCACTGAGGACAAAGATGACAATTCTGGCCCTTTTGATAAACGCAACATGAACCCCAGTGAGGCCTCGATCCTTAGTGTAAGGAACGTGGCGAACCCAGGGATGCACTCGAGCCAGCGCTTGGCCAAGCGGCTCAAAAGGATCACTTGTACATGAAGTGATGTTGAGAGGAACGATGGCTGGTGTCAACAGTAGGATCAAGTCCTCATCTTCCAAGGACCTTCCCAAAGGGACAATATCCTGATGGTCCCACAAGAGAACGGCGGATTGTGTCTCTGGTGCCGCCTGGTGGGTTGTCGACATTATCTGCGAATATTTCGATATGGTGCTGACATTATATGGTCTGGTTGACAGACGAACGAGTTTCTCCTCTCTTCCTTGACGTACGAATTCCCCACAAGAGCCCAACCTCCACTGAATAGAGACCAGGTCTTGCTGTGCGTACCTGCAGATCCAGTGCCGCCGACTGACAAGGTTGACAAGGTTGACAAGGTTGCAAAGGGATGGCGTGGCGCTTGATATCGTATCCTGGCGAGCGTTTTATGCTGTTTGAGATGTTGACAGGTCTGGAATACAGTAGCTAGAATCTGTGTTTGGTTGTCGTTTCACGGTTTGAAACCACGGACAGTTTGGACATGCCGTGAAGGATGAAAGAGCGATCGACGTCCAAAAGGTGGATAGGAAGATAACTCATTAAGCTGGCGGTCTGCAGATGAAGTCTTCGTGACGAAACAAAACCCTATGGCGCATCCTGGCCCCCATGACTCTCGTCAATCAAAAGGACGAAAGATCAGATACGGCTAAGATAGGTGGGGTTGGTAGGGATGAAGACTCTGAGTCGATTGGTATCGAATATCAGCCGGTGCGAACTGTGTGCCTGGCTGGCCACGGCGGATCTGTAACTACCAGAATGCGTGAGGATGTTGGGACAGGGGCCCATACTCGGGCACAGCCGGTTGAAGCGATACGTACGTGGTATGTCGGTCGCATGGAGAAAACTTGCCGAGTATCTCTGGAACGTGTTAAATAGTGATTGACGGCCAGTTCGTATGACGAATCATAATGTAATGATCGAGAAGTCAAGTAAAAGTACTTTGATGCCGTTTGACAAGTTCTTTCGTTGAAGCGTGGGGCATGAGAATGGGTGGGCAATGCCTGGTGCCAGCGGCGAGGGTTATGCAACTGTGCATGCGCGCAAAGCTGGCCGACGGTAATAACACAAACCATAAGTCGTCGCGAAGCCGTCGGCAAGGATAGACGATCTCTGGTACAAGTTCAGTGCGGGCTGACAACTTTTCGAATCAAGAGCACTAACCAATGTTGAGAGTATGAAGACACGAATAACGTTGAAGCACATGGACTGTACCGAGAACGATATTTGTTTTTGTCATACGACCAGCTTCCTATCGGCGAACATTGCACTTTGACGCTAGCATCCAAGTGTGGAAGGCCATGGTATTCAGGGAAACGCTCAAGCGCTCGGGAGTGGGCTGCGCCGAAGATGCGCACCATCCTGACTGTGTTACACCGAAGGTATGAAGTAGTAATAATGAGAGCGGCTCGAGGGCGACCAGATTGGTGAAGTTATGCTTGGATGAAGCGTTTGTACCCCTCGTGTATCGTGGGGGTCTGACACTTGCTGTTGACAGGGCACACAACTTGACAACCGACTGAGGCACATTGACATCCATATTCCCGGGACCATTTGTTCAAGTCGTTCCACAAGGCTCAGATAAAGCGGCGCAGCTGTCTTTCGGTGGCCCTAATTGGCATTGTGATCTCTGAATAGGCGGGGTGAAAGTGATCTGAAGATGAAATTGTCGAGGTGTGTGCGTGCGCGAGAGAGTGGAAAATAGAAGGGGAAAGTGAGAGGGGGTATGGAGGTATGTAGGAAAGAACGCCTCTATTACCTGAGAGGTCGCGGCTAGAAGCCAGAATAAAAGGAAGCAGCCCAGGCGCAGGTCGTCAGAAAAAAGAACGCGACTCGTTATGTACTAGATTGATGGCCAACATAAGTAAGACTGGCCATTGGTACCTACTTACACTACACAAAGATGATGCTATGAAGATTGCACGATACCACAAAATACTTAATAAAGGTTATACTATCACGAACATGGAAAGTGCTGTTCCATAACAGTATACGACAATACCCAGACATAGCTTTACCACGCCGAAGGCGTCTTTCAATATAGTCTGGCTATAATTGATGTCAACTTGTTAGTCTTAAGTTTCACTGCACTCATACATACTCCAGACTAACAGATTGATCGGCAAAAATAGAATGGAAAAGCAAAAAAGAACATACAACAGCGGGGATTCGNNGAGCGGACGGGATCCCGAGTTTTCCAGTGGGTATGGTCGTATGTGATAAGTTGGTGCGACCAAACAAATTATAACCTCATGGTTTGAAAATGCGATTGCTCGTTTTAAGCTGATGGCAAGCATGAATTAGCATTGATACATCATCTTTTAGATACTAAACATTCTATCTTCGCTTTACTTATTGGAAAGATTTTATTACTATTTTAGGATACTGTGGACCCGTGTAATTACCCTACAAACAAACCAAGCAGGTTCAAATCACAAGCTGAAAAAGGACTTCCTATCAAAAACGCTCTTAGATGTATCTAGGTTGACAGTTGACACTCCCGGCGCTGCCCCACTCCTTGCTCCGTCAACGCGTCTTTCTTTCCCGACACGTCTTCCGGGGACCGTCCCACTTCCACATACTTTCCCCGGCCGACTCCTTCCCTCCGCTCCGCTCGGCCTTGTTGTTTCGTCACTTGTCTCCAAGGGCGGCTGCTCTCCCCCCCTTTTCCCCCTCCCCCATCCTGGTGAGGTCTGTGGAACATCATCGAGGCTATGGAAACAGACTTGGATCCAGCTTCCACGGGCCATGATGAGATTGGCCTTCTCGTCAGTGATGTTATCGCAGGTGAGTTTGCCCAAATAACAGACTCCATCGCATGGAACATCTGCTCATCAGTGTATCAGCTTCAAAGCTTCCGGTCAAGGCTCGTGGCATCGACGTAAAACCCACTGTCGCCAAACTCACTTCTCTCGCTTATGAATGGGGCATCCTCCCGGATGCTCTTGATGGCTTGATAAACCTCGTTACTACGCCAAACTATCTTGACCAGGCTAGTCAGGCTGCCATCATCCGCAATCTCTATCCTGTTGCTCCTGTATCACGAAGCGTAGTTCTTCGTGTCGTGTCCGCACTTGGCCATGGTGGCATCAAGCCATCCTTGACGTTACAGGCAGCGTTACTGAAATGGATCATCATGGTATACCACATCTTGGAGTCTCCTCAAGTTCTTTCACAGGCCTATTCTGTTCTTTTCAATCTTCTAGATACTGCTGCTATCTTGCCGCATCTGAGCCATGTTCTTGTCCTCGTCACCCGGCGAAGACACGTCCGGCCATTTCGTATACAAGCTCTGTACGTTGTACATGTGGAGACGATTTATCAAGAGCTAACTAGTCGGTAGTCTCAATATGTCTAGACAAACAGGAAACGACCCCCATCTAACAGGGCTTCTGAGAGTCTTCAAAGACTACTACCCTGAGGTAATCGTCGGCGAAGCTGTTCGAGGCAAAGCATCTTCCTTCAAGGCAAGTTGTCTCATCTCACTAGAGGGCGATTTTCGACTAACGCAGCATCCTAGCATCCTGACTCTCAGTGGAGAGCAAGACTAGATGAGATCCAAGAGGCGCATTTACAGCAGTCACTGGAAGGTGTCTCACGGCCGCGAGATGGCTTTCGGGTATCTAGGCCTGTCGGACGCAGATCTGGGAAAAGGACGATTCCCCTCGTTCATACATCCTATGCAACAGAGGTCAGCAGCCCCAAAGTAGTGTGGACTCGAAACTGACATTAACCAGGCCTCGGTGACTTTGGAGGAGATTGAGAATGCCGCAGGCTTTGTCAAGAACATAGACAAGCTGGAACTGCCTAACCAGCTGGTGGCAGTGCTGGCAGATCCTCTGCTTCAGAAAATGATGCTTCTCCGACCCAGCTATGAGTCGGATCAACGCATAGCTAACTGGCTGAACGCGGTGCTGCAAGATGTTGTCAGTGGTGATGCGGATGAAAATACGCTCTTTGAACTGTTGGATGTTCTGCGAGACTATGTGGTATCGATAAAGGTACATCTGCTGGCATATCCTCTTTTATTCCTGATGGATTGTTTGCTGATAATAGTCCCAGAAACTGCCTCTTCTTGTGCTCGACTTCTTTGCCCGCTTCTTACAGTTCTGGAACGGCGCTGGCCCCAGTGTTTCCCTGTTCGAGATTCTCTCTTATTCTCCGTTACTATCATTCCAAGGTAAGTCTGGCGATCTTTGTAGTAAGCCGTTACTGATGCTCGGCCAGAGCTTTATCAACACGTTTTTCAGCCTCTTGAAACAGCAACATTGGACAATACCGTAGAGTCCCAATTAGCTCTGCTGAACATGTACAGGGACCTCCTTCACCATTGGATAGTATTTCTAGAGTCTGCAGATTCGGTCCCTGCGGATGCCGGTGACATTATCACTTCTCTCATCAGACACGTCAACTCTCTTTGTCTCGCTATTGTTCAGAATTCACCGACTGTGCCCCGCTACTCAGCAGTCCTCGACTTTTACGAACAGACGGTCCAAATCATTACTCACGAGCACCTCAAGAATTATATTCCCATTGAACTACCTCCATCTCATCTCATATACATACTCTTCTTCAGCCCTTCCTCCGCCACAGTCTCTCGGATGTGCGCAATTCTCGCCAGCTACAAGAAAGGCTTCGAACTGGCCATGTTGACCAAACCTCGGAATGATGGAACTCGCCGCATAAACTCATCTACGTACAGTAGGGTGTCCGTAAGTTTGTTCAACGGCTACCTCATGGACATGTGCAACGCCATTTGGCGCGACCGGGCCTTTGGCAACAAAGATACAAACTCCCATGGTTGCATGATCCCGCGGGCTCTTGTGTCTACTCTGTCTTCATATGTGGCATCTGTGAACAAAGATCTCGCTTTGGCATCTCTGTTCGGCCTCTCAAATTCACCAATTCTCGGCTTCCAAAGTATGCAGTGCATGAAAGAGCTTGAGGACGCAGAGGTTGGCAGAAGCGGGTTCTTACAGACTCGACACGAGGGACCCGTTACGCAAAGTAGTCTCTCAAGATTAGAAAGCGCAGGTGGTACATCCGTCTCGTGGCAGACATACCGCATCAAAGTGTTGGAGACACTCAGTGCCAAAGAGTTGGCGGGCATCACGGACCTTTTGAAGAATACAATGACGATACTACGGAACGCCATGGATGGCACAGGGGGCACAAGATAAGCAACGCAGTAAGAGGCGAGCGTTGCGTCGATGTTGAGATGTTTTTTGAGCAACAAGGATTCTTGTTGAATCAAGGCTTGTCCAGTTGAAGTGAACTAAAGCCTTTGTCCCCTTGGGTTGAAATACAGGGTATCTATTATGTCCAATGTTCGTGAAAGAATCCTGAAAAAAATGACCAGGCACAGTGAGCTGTGCAACAAGCAGTCCCCGCCGCCGTCTATGCTAGATGTTGAAGCAACAAAACGCCGCAAGGAACAGGGTTGACGATTGTTCTCTGCCAAATCAAACAGTGTGCTCCTCCTATCCTCCCGTCCTCCCATCCTTCCTTGATCGCCTATACGCCTGAATGCAGTTGAGTGTCGCCATTCCATCATGTTCCAGATTGGAACAAAAAAGTCACCGAGCCTTGTTAAGAAATCCTCGGTATATCGGCATGCGAATTCTGAGCTGGGTGTCGAGGTTTACGACTCGCGCTGCTTGGACTCGTCGCCGTAGCCTCCAACTTGGATACCACCAAAGCCGTAGGTCTTGCCCTCGGGGCCCCTTTTCTGTTGACTGCGTGGACCCCTCTCCTTCAAGTCATCCCTCAGCCAGCTGAGAACTAGTTCGCCGAGACGACTGTTGCCCGTGGCACCGACGGAGCCGTCGATGGTGGCGAGCATCTTGTCGGCCTCGTCCCACTCCTTGACGGTACCAAGATGCATGTGAGCGAGGTGAGTCGGCCAGCCAGCGAGGTTATCGAGAATATGAGTGGCGTACACAATGGTGCACACACGGGTCTCAGTCTCCCGCTTCAGCCATCCTAGGAATTCAGCACGACTGAGCACGTCGAGATCGACAGTGATTTCGTCAAGGAGCAACACGGTCCAGGGACGGAGAAGACCCATGGCAAGCTGAACACGACGTCTCTCACCGTCAGATACGGCGTGCATACGCCAGTTGGTGTCAACATCAAGCATAGCGACAAGCTCATCACGACGATCCGGGTAGGCATTGCCACCGACGGAAGCAAGCAACTCGTTGACACCAATGTCGGTGCGGACAATCGGATTGAGAACCCACTCGAGACCGAGGTAGGTCACACCCTCAAGACTGTCCTTGAAAGGGTCAACGCCACAGATGGAGATTGTGTCTCTGGGAGCGAGACGCTTGCCGGCAAGAAGACGGAGAAGAGTCGTCTTGCCGGCACCGTTGGCACCGATGAGAAGAGTGCGTGACTGAGCAGGGAGATCAAGGCTGATGTTGCGTATGCCGGTGGAATAGTCTGGGAAGATGTAGGAAAGGTCATTGACCTGAACACGAGGAGACTTTTGAGAAGCCATGATGTTTCTTGGAGGAGAGCAACCGGATACCCTGGTGAGTGGACGATGATGATGGAGAATATAAATATATAAGAGTCAGAGATTTCTCAATAATCTGGAGGCATCATCAGTTAACGTTAACAGTACCGTAAGCACCCCTCGGTCCCTAACTCTTGGCGGGGTTAGGGTCGGTGGGATGCCCCGCAGTGGGTAGTTCTAGGGAACCCACCGCTTAAATGCAGCACGTCATTCCCTAAGTCCCCAGCAGTTTTCAGGGAGTCCACTGCTAAATATGGCCCCGCCTGTTGTCCAGCCACTTTACGCCAGAATTTCGCGACTGTCGCGGGTGGAGTTTCTCTCGACGCGTTTCTGATGGCCTCGACTTGATTTGGAGCTATCGTTACTTGACCACAGCAACGGTTACCACGACCACGATCTTGAAGGATACCATAACTCAACAAGGGCAATCCAACATCACTTTTCAAACCTGTTACTACTTTCGAAACGACTGGCGATCTCACCCTCGATTCGATATCTCGACATCATGGTCGCCCTCGAAGATGTAGAGGGAAGCTTGCTTCAAACCCCATCGTATGTCTCCAACACGAACCCTCAGCTATACCGCCCCGGGACAAGAGACTAACCTATCATGCCAGTAATTCCGCTCATCAAGTTCCCTCTCGGATACCCTCGTCCTACAGCCCCTTGCGATCGTTCGATCTCGACAAGCAGCGCTCCTATCAGCAGCAATACAGCGACATGTACTTCCTGCGTCTTACCAAGATCAAGCCCGCCGTGGATAAAGTAGCAGAAGTTGCTTGGAGCAACACTATTATAGCCGGAGAAAAGGCACAGCGTGTTGAGCGTGTGCTTGATGTACGACAGGGAGAATTGTGCTGGGTAACTGGTACAGTGTACATGAAAATGCCCCTGAAGCCCAGCATTCTCGAGGATGTGTCCAAGGACGTAAGGAGATGTGCCGTTCCAACTCATAAATTACTCACTGACGCAAAGCATTTAGCGCTGGATCTCAGCCCCCATCTCGACGCCTAAATACTACTCCGACGACGGTTCCGATCAAGTCATGCTTGAGGATGAGTCAGGTCGTATCCGATTAGTAGGCGACATGCTCAAGACCGTCCACCTGGTCACGGGCTGCATCATTGCCGTTATGGGCACGGAGAATTCCAACGGTGAACTCGAGATACTCGACGTCAAGTTCCCGGATCTTCCACCACAGCCCGAACGCTGGGCTCTCTCAAACCTCAGCCCGTTGGACGGGTCGGTCAAGAAGGACGAGGATGAAAATATGGCCAATGCCCCAGGAGGTGCAAGAAGTAGCGGCAACAAGATCGCTATTGTATCGGGTCTGTCGTTCTCGGGCGGCGATGCCTCTTATGCCCTCGAGCTAGACTTACTCCTAGAATATCTGCTAGGCGAGGCTCTCGGCTCGTCGGTACAAGCAGGTGTCTCCCAGATCAGCCGCTTGATCATCGCTGGAGACTCCATTTCGACGACGGACCGCAAACCGCCTGCAGCGGACGAGGCTCTCCCTGGTAAAAAGGCACAGAAAAAGTATGGTTACGACGCCAACACTTACAACCCTCTCCCCTCTCAGCTCTTTGACTCCTTCATCACCGAGCTTCTGCCATCCATACCCATCACTCTCCTCCCGGGCGCCCAGGACCCAGCAAATGCCAGCTATCCCCAACAGCCAATACACACTGCCATGTTTCCCTTGTCCCGGGCTTACACCCGTGACCCGACCGGCCCCGCCACGGCGCCTGGCTGGCTAGATACAGTGACGAACCCCTGGGAGGCAGAGGTCGAGGGATGGCGTGTTTTGGGCACTGCCGGCCAGAATGTCGACGACGTGTTCAAGTATGTCGAGACAGATGACCGTATTGGCATGATGGAAGCCATGTGTCGCTGGCGATGCTGTGCCCCGACGGCCCCTGATACACTATGTAAGTCGTCAACAATGATTACAAACCTGCCCATACTTACTCTTTCTCAGGGAGCTATCCATTCCAGGAAGACGATCCGTTTGTAATGCAAACATGCCCGCATCTCTACTTTGTCGGAAACCAACCCACCTTCTCAACAAAGGTCGTCGAAGGGCCCGAAGGCCAGACCGTGAGGCTCATCACTGTACCCTCGTTCTCGGAGACAAAGGAGCTGGTGCTGATCGACACGGAGACGTTGGAAGTGGAAAGAGTCAAGATAGTGGTTTGTTGAACGAGGCAAAGGAACAATCATGAAAGGAACTAATAGTTGACTTGTTGATGGGCGGATTTGAAGCTCACAAGCGAGGCTTTGAGATGGAATCATTTTTGGAGGGTGGCTTCATATGACAGAGATGTGACTGTGATTCATGATGAGAAATAGAACAAGAGTTGTAAAAACACAAGACCATAAGAAAATAGCATGTTGATTTATTATCATTGCAGTATTCTCTCATCCCAAGAGTGTAATAGTACAACCAGCGCCAACCCTCTACCATACATCAGGAGCGACTCGGCAAGTGAAGTGGCAGCATGTAATTGTATCAATAAAAAAGGAATCACACACTATGAGAGAGAATAAATATTCACTAAGTGAATGCAATACCCTACAACGTGAATATGGAAGCATCCGGAACACATCGGCTTATTGCGGGATCTACAGACAGCATCAATCTTTTAATGTGGAGAGAACACGTCCGTCGGTGATAATCTTTACAAGGGCGTGAACTTGACATGAAGAATATTTATCTGTCGACGTTGAATGTGATTTGAATTAAATCGTTGAAAAAAGGACAGTTAACTCAATCACCTTACGAAAGGACCCGGTAATTCGTAGTCGACATTCAATCAATCACACCCAACTCACCTTCTTATCATCAACACGATATAAACTAAAGAATTACAATGGAATCTCCCAACTTAGAACCTAAACTCCCCTGGATCAAAACACCATGCATCCCAAGTCCTCAACTCTCCCGCATAGCTGGCTGGTATGTTTATGCGCCCCCCTTCCCCCTCTTCTCTCAGCCCAAGCCCTCGTCAAAAACTCACATTCAAACCCGTCAGCAATGTCTACCTCAAACTCGAAAACCTTCAACCCTCGGGCTCGTTTAAGTCTCGTGGCATTGGAAACCTCATGATGCGCTCGTCAAAGAGTCCCGCCCACTTCTACTGCTCCTCTGGTGGAAACGCAGGTCTGGCGTGTGCTACGTCGGCGCTCTCTCTGAGACGGCCTGCCACCATCGTCATACCTACCATTACCACCGAGCTCATGAAGCGTAGGCTTACGGAGCTCGGGGTCGAGGTCCATCAGTTCGGCAGGAACTGGGCAGAGGCTGATCGGTTTCTTCGGGAGGAGCTTCTGGCAGAGGACATGTCGGGGGAGTATGTGCCGCCCTTTGATCATCAGCATGTGTGGGATGGTGCGGCGACTATTGTGGACGAGCTGAGAGAGCAGATGGACACTCCCATAGACGGCATCGTCTGCAGCGTCGGAGGAGGCGGGCTCGTCAATGGTATAATGCAGGGCATCTATGACCATTCCTGGCCAGGTGCCAAGCCCTCTGTGGTGGCGGTAGAGACGCAGGGAGCAGACAGTCTCAACGCGAGCGTCGTGGCAGGCAGACACACGCAGCTCCCCGAGATGACGAGCATCGCGACATCCCTGGGCGCCACCAGAGTATGCCCGCAGACGTGGACATGGAGCCAGCATCCGGATGGTCTCCTCCAGAGCATGGTTGTGTCGGACGCTGACGCCGCCGTGAGCTGCGTCCTCTTCGCCAACGACTCCCGACACCTCGTCGAGGTTGCCTGCGGGGCGACTCTGGCGGCTGCCTATGGGGGTCACTTGCGAGGCCTTCTCGGGAAGGGTATGTCAGACGAGGAATGGAGGAGCAAGACGGTTGTGCTGGTTGTGTGTGGAGGTTCAAATGTGACGCTCGACATGCTGCAGGCTTACCGGGCAAAATACGGCCCAGAGTCAAACATCAGGATTTAGCCAAAGATTTATGAATATTTCTGTCTCTGTCTCCAATTGAACCGGGATAGGGTTTTGCCTATTACGCTGTAATGGCGAAATTAGGTTCAATGTCCCTCCTTTGTGTCCTGATCGAGAGTCAGATAGATGTCGGAGAAAATCGAGAAAAGACGTGATAGGAATAGACATGCTTGAGAAAGGGAAATGAAGCAATAGCAGAGATTTGAAAATGAAAATGAAAGTAAAAAATGACAAAGGCGTCGCGTCTTAAAACTTTCATCTACAAGTGTCAAGCTGCTGTATGCAGACTTGACGTTGGCCTACAACTGGACCTCGATATCCAAAGTCTGCATCTCAGCCACTACAAACTCAAGCGGCCGACATATCGCACCAAGCCCCTTCTCATCAGGAGTGGTTTTCATCTGCCCTCGTCTCTTCGCACTGGGTGTGCGATGGAGTCGACGACGAATGCTGCGCAGGAACCATCTAAACCGTCTGCATGCCCGCCGGATATCAACACTGCACAACAGGCTACTAATGCGAAGCCGACGAGGACTGCTACCTATACCAGGGCGTGCAGTACTGCCGCCTGGGAGGTTCTATCGACAGCCCCTTCGCTCATTGCCGCCGCCAATGCCGTAGGGGAGACGGCAGCTAGTGAGAACCTCAACGTCAAGGCCCAGGAGGCCGTCAGCGAAGTGGCGGAGCCGACGACGACAGCGACGACAGCGACGAATGCGGCGTCAAATAGCAGAGGGTCATCATCATCATCATTATCATCACCATCATCACCACCACCACAGCCACCAAGTATATCTTGTAATCCTGTACATATCACCTCATTAGCATACTTCTCCCTAGCTTATAGTGGGCTCATATATACTCACCCCATCGACAGAGTAGGCCAAAGTAAAAATACTTCCATCTTTGAAACCATTTGTATCTATCGCCTCCCCTTGGCGGCAGCACCAGCACCAGCACCAGCACCAGCACCAGCACCAGCACCAGCACCGCCTCTACCCTTTGTCGCCTCCTTTTCCGCCTTACTCTTGTCGATAAACTCTTTCATAATCTCTAGTAGATCCGGATTCTTCCTAGCGAGAAGCAGCACGTCATCTGTCGTGACGGTGGTACGGCCAGCGTGGCTGCTAAAGCTCTCGAGATCCGTAGCTATGTTCTCTGCACAAACGTCAGCAAACCCCCTCCCCTGAAACAGCCTTGGAAAAGCAGGGAGTAGAGATTCACCAATCTGAGTCCACACAAGTTCCGTCAGAGCACCGATGAATTGCGGCGTCGCATTTCGGTTCCGGCGGAGTGACTCCTCGTCGACGATCTGACCGACTGCGAACCAGAGGGCGGATCTGAGCCGCTGCGGGAACGGGAAGTTTTAGTAAGACTGATCCGCAAAGAGGAGTTTCAAAAGGTTTCCGAGCCAAAGCTTACTTCACGATCCTGATCAACAGTGGCGTCTTCCATTTTTTTCTTTGACTTTTAAATGATGGAAATTGATGGGGTATTATGGTGATGGATTGTAATTGTGTGTGATATGTGATGCAAAAGGTCGTTGTGAGGTTGAACTTGGTAAAGCGTGTATTTGAAAACGCGTCGCGGGGTACCTGCCTACCTGTCTTCCCGCTTGCCATCTAACCTTACCTACAACTACCTACTGGTACTTTACCTACCTACCTACCTTACCTACCTACCTTACCTGCCTACCTACCCTACCTACCTATCTTACCTACCTACCTACCTACCTTACCTCACTGCAGCCAGTAACCTTGACGTAGGTACACCGTTCATCACAGCTAAACTCATCCATAGGCCATGATAATTAAATCTACACTTTAGGAGTAAGCTTCACCAGAATGAAAGGAGTTGGCAAGAAGCAGTTATCTACCTGCCTAATTCGTTCTCGAGTTCTCTTCTTAGCATTACAGGCCAGTCATTTCCCTCTCTTGTCAAAAATCCCCATCATATCCGGGACAAGATATTCACGGCATCTACATGTACATCTATACCTACAGCTCACTTCTGGTGGCTGTGCTAGACTCGGCATCCATGCCACCCGGGACCCGGAGAGGAGTGATCCTTGAATGGTGAGGCCAGCGCCCTGATAGTGGAGGCCCATTAAATATCCCTAGGTGATCTAGAGTAACACTCAGATGCGCTTCAGAGATGGACATGACATAACTGGGCATTAAAGTCTGATGGATACATTACTATGCATTGTGTTTCGAAGAAGAAGATTAAAGCTGGCAGTAGGTACTAATCTAGAGAGGATGTGAAAATCAACATATGTGGGAGCTTTTCAACTTCAACAAGCATCAGCCAATAAGAGCCCCCACACAGAAAAAGGACTTTAAGGTACCCAAGCTTAGTACCCAAAATAGAGGTTCCCACGAACTTCAGTTTTCCATCTCACCCGGCTCTGACTGAAATCACTCTTTAATCACTTCACGACACTTTACATTTTCAGAAGAAGTGAATACCACAAAAATGGCTGAACAACAACAACAACAACAACAACAACCACCATGCCGCATCCTGGTCATGGCCTCTGGCAACGGCTCCAACTTCCAGGCCCTCATTGATGCTGTCGCTGCGGGACATATTCCCAACAGTCGCATCACACGTCTTTTTGTGAATCGTGCAAAGGCATACGCTACGACTCGAGCGGACAAGGCTGGTATGTTCTTTTTTTGCAATTTTGATGAAAATTTTACCCAAAGACACCGGACCCGACTGACCCTCGTAGGTATCCCATGGGAGTACTTTAACCTCATCAGCAACGGATTCCTGCCCAAAGGAGAAAAGGACGAGACGAGAGTGGCCGAGGCTCGTCAAAAGTATGACGCTGCTCTGGCGCAAAAGGTTCTGGCTGAGGAGCAGAGGCCAGAGTTGATCGTCCTTGCTGGTTGGATGCATGTCTTTTCCGGTGCGTTCCTTGAGCCCCTGGAAAAAGAAGGCATCAAAGTCATCAATCTGCACCCAGCACTACCTGGTAAGTCCTTTTTTTCTTCCTCCTTTTTTTGCAGACACACAGACGACATACTAAACAAGGCACAGGGGCCTTTGACGGGGCTGGTGCCATCGAGAGAGCTTACAGTGAATTCAAGGCTGGGCGACTAACACGCACCGGCATCATGGTTCACTATGTCGTCCTCAAGGTGGACAGAGGTGATCCCATCATGGTCCAGGAGATTGAATGGCAGGGGGAGGATCTCGAGGGGCTGGAGAAGAGAATACACTCTCATGAGCATGTCCTGCTCGTCAAGGCTGCTGCCAAGGTGGTTGAAGAGATACTACAAGGGAGGACAAGATGAGAGGACAAGTTCATCGAGAAATGCGTCACTCAGCTATAAGATAAAATAAAATGAAATAAAATAAAGATGAAGATAAAAATGAAAATAGACAAAAATAAAAAGGAAGAAAAATCTGATCAAGTGACTGACATGCTTGTGTTGCCTGCATCTGAGTGAGATTTACCTAGGTGCTTGATAGAAGCGGTGTTGGAGCACCCAAAATCTATCAAACTCAACCAGACTCTTCATCCTATTCAACATGTCATCTAACATTAACAGACGTAATATGCACGTATTTATCGTTCTAGATAGAGTCGAGCAAATTCCAAAGCCTGAGTCTAAACCCAACCCAACGCAGAATTTTTGCATCATCACCTATTTAGAAGCAGATCTTCGTGACGATTGAAAAACTGACATCACTGCCAGGACATCATCCCGTTCATAAAGCTTGTAAGGCTTGTACCCCCCAAGCCACAACTTCTCAACCAATTACGTGCCAGAAATATGTGGCTGTGAAGCATTTCCGTCCCCACAGCTTCGTCATCAGCTAAAACTACAGCTCTTCCCTTCTATATCGCCACCATTATGGTTCAAGCTCGCAGAGGAGCCCAAACAAAAGGAATCTCTTTAGTTGGGACTGCAGCTCCGAACAACGATAAAAACCGGAGACACCTACGTAATGACCATTGCAGAGAAATCACTTATAATCCCACTGCTTTCCCCTTCCTTTTTTGAACCATTACTTTCCTTCCTGACCTATCATTCATCTCGACCGTGAACCACCTCAATACTCAATACCTAAGACCTATCAACACACAACAACGACAACAACAACAACAACAACGACGCAATACAATACAACACAACACAACACAACACAACACAACACAGCACACCACAACATAATCATGGGCGCCAAGGCCGGAACAGCCCTTAAATTCCTACAATGGTTTAACCGTGGAATCCAATTCTGTTGCGCCGCCCTCATCCTAGGAATCTACTCATACTTCCTCGCAACCCTCGCCAACCACGACCTACCCATCAGCAACACCATCCGCGCCGTCGAGGGTATCTCTGGCATCGCCGTTCTCTACACCCTAGCAGGTCTGCTTCTGCTGTGCTGTCTAGCCGGTCGCACTTTCTCCTCTTTCATCGCCATCATCTTTGACGTTGCCTTCATCGGTGCCTTCATCTACGTCGCTGTCGCCAACCGTGGTGGCGCGAGTAGCTGTGATAATTATGTCGATACGCCTTTTGGTAGTGGGAAGGCTGGTGATACTGCAGAGGGACGAACTGATGGCTTTACTTCTCTACCAAGCTACCATGTCGCTTGTCAACTCCAGTCCGCCTGTCTCGCAGTTTCCATCGTTGCCATGTAAGTCAAATCACAACACCAACCCCGACTTGGCCCAAATAGCTAACATTATCACCAGCGTCTTCTTCGTCATCTCCGCTATTGTAGAGGTCGCCCTTGCCCGCAACCACCGCAAGGAGAAGCGCTTTGGTCCCAGCCCTAAGAACGACTACACCTCTGGCTCCGGTGCCAAGGGAGGTTTCCTTGGCCGAATCTTCCGTCGCAAGACCAACAAGTCTGACGACGGCAACACTCTCCCCGAGCACACTCACCCCAACCAGCTCGATGCCACTCGCCCAAGCCACGCCACTGAGCGTACCGCCGTCAACACCTATCCCGACAACACCCATTACAAACAGGAGCAGGGCTTCGGTTATCCTGCCCAGGAGGACGGCTTTGCCCAGCGCCATGATGGCTATGGTCAGATTTATCACCCCGAACCTGATGTTGGTGCCACTCGTCCAGTTCAGAACCAAAACTACCGCTACGAGGATGGTGTTTATGATCGTGTCTAAAGCCCTCGGCTTTGATACCACAGGGGAAAAAAGAGAGTAAAAGAGAAATGAAATTAACCTAAGATACTTAGAATGATAATGTCGGGACAGAGTATCGGCTTAGAACGATGATGCCTATGTTTTCTATTAGTAATGATTAATGAGAAGAACAAAGTATTAAAATATTTTGACCCTGTCCGTTCGCATTGGTGATTGATTACCTCAGCAACTTGACTGCTGCATATTAACAATACTAACGTATTGGATATGAAGCAAAATAGATAAACCAACCATGATTACTGAATATGTGAATATGTGTCTCATTGTCGCTTATTTTGATACGCCAACGCTATTCATGCTACTCTCAAAACTCACTACCTACTCAACCCCACCCCTCAACATGGTCCAATTCACTCAAGCTGTCATCAGCTCCCATCTCCTGCCAGTTCCAGTCCATCTTCTCCAGCTCTCTCGAGAAAAAGTCCTGCTCATCCCGCATTGCTGCCCTGATCTCTGGCGCTATCTTGTCCGGGTATCGTCGCACATTGACCCAGTGCGTCAGGCTGCGGAGGGCCTGCTCCAGCGGCAGCGCAGCGTCCACCTCGGCGTCCACGTCGCTTCCGGCGAGCCACTCGTCTCTCAGCTCTGGTCGACAGTGTAGGTACACGGCTGTGATGACTCTCATGTTGCTCTGGCGCCACTTTCGGCCACAGTAAGGGACCTGTCCCTTGAAGAGCTTGAGCGTGTACAGTCGAAGCTCCGGCTGAGGTACCTTGAGAGACTTGCGCAGTATCGTTGATGACTTGTACTGTACGAGAAGAAGGTTTCGGTGGGCCTTGTTCTTGCAAATCTTTTGCATCACTCTTAGATAATTGATGAGAGTGAAGAAGTTGCGGCGTGAAAAGTCTGTGATGGGATCGACGGGAGCAGGGCCGATGGGGTAACCAAGCTCGTCAACCTCCGGTCTGTTAGACACCTGGCCATCATCACTCGCCGAATCTCCACCGTCGTCATGTGAGGCCTGGTCCCCCGGCGACCGCCGTCTCTTGATCGGAGGTGGCGCAGCTTCGTCATCGCTCGCCTCTATCTCATTCCCTTCTTCATCCTCTTCGATTTCTTCCTCTTCGCCGGATTCCAAGTCAGCGTTCTGCTTATCCCTGTTCTTTGAGAACAGATTGCAGAAGTGAAAGAAACTACACAAGTCAGCCAAACGTCCGACAGCATGGATGGGTCATGTTACCTGTTCTCGTAGCGATCGAGCTTACTGTCGACAACTTGCTGTATGTCTTGATGAGCGAAAAGCTTGAGGACAAGAGGGACGTAATTAGAGTCCAGAAGAAGCTGTGTCAAGTACTCAAACTTGAGCACATCTAGTCAAGTCAGCAAGAGCCCCATGGAGCAAAATATGTCTTGTAACTCACGAGAGATTCGGAACCACTTTAGTAGTAGAATGAGAATGCCAGTCATGGCCTTTGACGTGATCTCTCGCGTTCTCGCATTATCGAGTTCTTCAGGCGAAAGCTCAGGCGTCTCCCTCGCACCATTCTGACATGGCATTTCATGGGGCTTGTTACCCATGGGACCGCCATTCATGCCAGGGTTATTCCCTCGGCCCATCCCAGGTGGTATCTGTTGTGGCTGCTGCGAAACAACGGCCGTCACGTTAAGAAGGATTGGTCGCAGTAGCACAATAACAAGAGACTGGAGGTGAGGCAATGCGTCGCGCTGAGAAACTTGTCAGCCTATCACAGTCCGGGTGGTAGATCTCAATACTCACATAAGCTCTCTCCACCGCTACAAGCCGTTGCTTGTCCCGCGCCGTCAGCTTTTCTGGCTGAGGACCATAGTCTGCTTCGGGTTCCGTTTTCGGTGGTTCCGCCGCCCTTTCCTCCGATCTCGTCTGAGCCTTGATTTCTTTGAGAATCTCCTGTTCTTCGAGCGACAATTCGCCGAGGTCTAGGTCTTCGATCTCATCATCTTCGTCTTCATCTGTCACGTAGCCTCTCTCGAATTTGAGAAATCGTTCGCGCTCCTCCCACAGCTGTCGCGTTGCTCGGGTCATTCTCACTCGTGAGGAAAATAGTTCGCCAGCTTCGAGGATGGATGCGGGAATATCACTTCCCTCCCATTTCCGGTCTATAAGGTCGTGCTGCAGGCCTGCCTGCCCCTTACCGCCAGCGCTGTTACTTGAGGCATCGAGGGGCGGGTACATAAAGGGGAAGTTCTGGTTGGTCTGGTAATTCTGTTTCTTACCAGCCTTACCACCAACACCTGGCGACGGAGGCGGCGAGGGTGCTGGTGTCGCAATGTGAACAGGTTGGTCGAGAATCGAGGTTCCTCCGCCCTGGATCTGGGGTGGTGCAGGAATGATGCCGTTGGCACCATTGTTCTTGGACACCTGGTTGGAGAGGGGCGACAAGAGCGAGGTGTTATCTGCCTCTAGAGGAATCGCCGGCCGTGGGGGGATGTAAGCTGGATACTTGGATGTGATTTCTTGGCGGAAGACGTGGTAGTCGAGAGGCGAGGCCGAGATAACCTGTCTGTCATTTCCTGTGTCGGCAACTTCTTCGGTTGCTTTTTTGATAGCCTCCAACTCATTGGTTCCACCAAAGACCAACAAGATGGACTTCCAGAGAAGCAGGAATATCTAACTAGTAAGCGCTTGATGTGTCAACGGACCGACGCCCTACATACCTGAGTGTAAGGCAGCATGCCCTGCTCATCCCATCGTAGTTTAGATGTTGCTGTAAGCATAAAGTCGACCAAAGAAGGGTTGAGTTCCACTAAATCCAGTCAGACACCTGAGTATGCAAGGTGCAGCCATTTACCCCTGACGTACATAATTTCCCATACGTCGAAGACATGTCCCCAGGGTCGTTGAGGGTTTCTTGTATGGCGATATACATGATCGTCATCAGGTTGATGAGCTCGTCCAAAGCGTCCTGAGCACTGCCATACTGTCCCTGCGACTCTCCGGACCTGGACATGGACTAGTCAGTACAAGCACACATTATGCTCAAAAGGACGCGAACCCACCAGTGCAATTCAAACATGCTTTGTAGCGCTTCCCATACAACGGGTAAGCCCTCCAACGACGTGAGGCAATCAACTCCAGCTTTGATGGCCTGCAATTGCGAAATGCTCGCCGCAGACTTGCTATCTCCACTGGTAGCGTTGGGCATGGCAGTATCACCCCAGCGTCCAAGAACAAGATACACCAGTTTCCCGATCGACGCCGACCTCAGCGCAGCATCGTTAGACTGCACACCCGCGATGGCCGCCTGGACAAATCTCGTCCGGCTGTCATTGTCGGCGTCATCCCACGCATTCTGGGCCTGGAACTCGTGCTGCCGGTGCCACTTAAACGCCCTCTGTGCAGCGCTCAGCCGAACCCACTGCGGTAGCTGATAATTGAACCACTCGTCGATCTCTTCGGCATGAGGTCCCATGTCGGTGTACTCGAACTCGTAGGCGACAGGCTCGGCGCGGTTGAACTCGGCCACGATATGGCGCAGTTGTTGCAGCGATAGCGAATCGGTCGGGGGTGGGTGGCCGTTTGCTGGCGGAGGG